>JAVXUP010000281.1:0-62500 GCA_033070095.1 Escallonia herrerae
AATCATACCCATGTGATGAACAAGGTGCTAAAGTCACATACAAAACGTACGAAGCAAACAAAGGGTGAAAAAGGACTTTATGCGAAAAGTGAAGAACCGGGGGAAGGCCAAAGCCAACCTCCCATGGGAGGCTGAGGCCGACCCCATGACCTTGGGTGAGGCCGAGGCCGACCCCATGGCCTTGGGTGAGGCTGAGGCCGACCCCATGGCCTTGGGTGAGGCCGAGGTCGACCCCATGAGGTTGGCCAAGGCCTTTTCTCCTTGACCCTATCGCTCTGGTTGTGCCAACGGTTGATATCTTTGGTGAAAAGGTGCTCAGGTGGTCGTGGAGCGACGAACGTGGTACTGTGAGTCAGGGTAGCGTGAAATAATTGGTGACTAAGTCGCACGTGAGGCATGTGAAGCAAAGAATGCACGTGACTTGGGCGCTCGCACTTTGACCAGTTCGAAGGGTTGAATACTGTGCTTGTGCGGACGTGTCATGCACAATGGGACTCCAAGTGGACTTTTGAGTGCGACCAGAATAGGTTGGGAACATAAGCCCCCTGCGTGTGGTGTGCGCGGAGGGGCAACCCGAGCGAGCACCGCACGCATAAACACTTAGCAAGATTTTGATTTTGTGTGGCCGACGAGTTGTTGAGGTCGTCAAAGCATGATGATGATGAAGAGTAGGTGGCTCGAGCCACCTCGTGCACCACCTACAAAAGCGTGGAATGCGTGGGGGTTGAGACAAAGGCACGATGATAAGACGCAGGGGCGCGAGCATGTAAATGGCGTCTGGGTGACGGACGACACCCTGGCCGATATTGTGTCCCGGAGGAGTCGCCTATCCTGCGGGTGAGTCCTGGTGCCGGAGCACTCAGAGCACATCAAGGTAGGATCTTAGAGGAGCCGTCTACCTGACAGGCCAAGTAGCATCCCGAAGGAGACGTCTACCTGGCGGAAGGGGAGTTTAAGAGCTCCCTGACGGAGATAGTTTCCCGGAGGAGTCGCCTATTCCGTAGGCCGAGGTACCATCCCGAAGGAACGATCTACCTGGCCGGCCGAGGTAGCATCCCGGAGGAGCCGTAGTTGATTGTGCCGGCGATGGCTTTAAGGTTGTGAGCCCATCCCGTTACGAGGGGTCCTCATGCCGGAGCACTACCAACGGAGCCCCCCCGTGATGCTGCACACTCCGGAGAGTGGGTCGAAGCATGTTCCACGTCCATGGCGGGGGTGCATGGTGTGGTGAAAGGATGGACTGATGCAAGGAGCATGGTAGTGTGACAGAGAGCCAGGGGGCACGACTGTGTTAGTGGCGCGGCGCATGGGCACGGCGGAGTGAGTAAGGTGTCAGGGGCACAGTGTGACGTCCGGGCGACGGGGGTAGCGGAGTGATGTCGGGGCGAAGGGGGTCGCGGAGATGATGTTTGGGCGACTAGGGTCGCGGACATGATGTCCGGGCGACGGGGGTCGCGGAGATGATGTTCGGGCGACGGGCGTCGCGGAGATGATGTGCGGGCGGCGAAGGGCGTCGCGGAGATGATGTCCGGGCGACAGGGGTCGCGGAGATGATGTCCGGGCGACGGGCGTCGCGGAGATGATGTGCGGGCGGCGACGGGCATCGCGGAGATGATGTCCGGGTGACGGGGGTCGCGGAGATGATGTTTGGGGCGACGGGGGTCATGGAGATGATATCTGGGCGACGGGCATCGCGGAGATGATGTCCGGGCGACGCGATGCGGGGCAGTCCACGATGAGCGCATGTGCGCGTATAATGCACGGCGGTCGATGTTGTAATTTTTTTTTTTGAAGTCTTTGGCCTTGGTTTGGTCGTTGGGTGAATGGAAAGAGGATGAAGGTGGGTGAAGGTTGTGGCCATGGCTTGGTGAAGGCCAAAAATGGGTGGCATGGAGGATGGCCATGGAGTAAAGGGGAGAGGGTATGGGGATGAAGGGCCAAGGCCGGCCGACCAAGGGGCCGAGGCTGACCAAGGCCGTGTGGGCGAGGCCGACCGGTAGGGAAGAAGGGAGATGGGGGCGAGGCCGAGGCCGTAGGGGGAGGAAGGGGAAGGGAGATGGCGAGGCCGAGCTTGGGTCGGCCATGGAGGAAAAGGGGAAGGGAAGGGGAAGAAGGGGGCGACGATGGGGTGCCGCGGGTGGGCGAAGGGAAGGGAGGAGGGGCGGGGGGAAGGGATGAGAGAGGTAGGGATAAGATGGGAGGTAAACGGCGGGATGGGGGATGGTCGCCGGCGGGGTGCGCCGTGGAGCCTGCCGGCTGAGGAGCGGCGCCGCAAGGGGGCGGCGGCTGCGCAAGAAGAAGAAGGAGAAAGAGATAGAAAATTTAGGGTTAAGGTTTTGGGGGAGCGGGTCAGGTTAGGGTGGGTCGGATTCGGGTGGGTCGGGTTCGGTTGGGGGAGTTAGGCGAGGGCTGAGAGAAAAAAAAAGGGCGCGCGGGTCGGGCAAGCGGGCGGGTTGCGTGCGGCGGGTTCTGCCCAGATCTGAATTTGAAATTTGAATTTCAAAATTTAATAATTAATTAATAATATTTTATTATTATTATTTTTTGCAAACTTAAAGAGGGAGCCCCCAAGAAAGTTTTCACAATTACAAGATGAGGATGAGTGGAGTGGGATGGGATGGTGGGAGTGAAAACTTGGTTCCATGAGAGAGAAAAAAATATTTATGAGGAGGGGAATGAGTGATGGGGTGTTGGGTGGTGAGGGAGGAGAATGTTAGAGGGAGAGTGATGAGAGCATGTATGTTGGGAGTAGGTGGGAGAGATGAAAATTTTGAAAAATTTTCTAAGTGTAGAACGAGGGTGAGAGGGTAGTGCCCGACCACGAGCAAGTAGGTGAGGGGGAAGAGTGCGAAGGGGGTGTGAAAATTTTCTAAGTGCTGAGAAAATTTTTCGAGTGTTGAAAGGAGCATGGGGTGTAGGGGTGAAAATTTGTTCTAAGTGTTGAGCTCGGACAAGGGTGCCGAGGGAGACCGCAGAGGGTGATCTTGGATGACCGGCTGCAAGAAAAAAAATGAAAATTTTTCTAAGTGTCAAGAATTTTTTTTTTTTGATAAAGGGGTGGTCATGCGACTGCAAGCACGAGAGGTTGAAATGAGTGGGATAGGGGACTCAGGGTGATGGGCTAACATCGATGACCGACTGAGTGGCGGAGGTAGGGGAGGGTTGGTGAGGCGTGTTGTATGCATACCTGGCAGAGGCGGTCGCGAGACCTGGGGGGTGTCAACTGACAGAGTTGAGACTTAGTAACGTGGCTCGAGCCACCCTGCGCACCACGCACCAAGTTGGTATGGTATGTGAGGCTGAAGGGGTTGAGAAGGGGTGAAGCCCCCAAGGTAGTGGATGATGGCATCAAGAGTGGTGTCAGTAGGCATGGGAACTTGCAAAATGAACTAAAAAATTACAAGTGTGGAGAATGCAGTAAGGCATGCCAAGGCTTGGTCGGGTGGGTCATATGTCCGGCACTTAGGGTTTGAGCTCTTCGGACGCAATCTTGTCAGCGAAGACAAACTTGAGGCCCCTGCACCACTTGAGGCCGTGACCGACCTTCCGATGATAAGGGCAGTAGTTGGGATGGGCCAAGTCTTCCGGGGTAGGTTCAGCGTTGGCATTGGGCAGGACTATGGCATTGTCGTTGACCCATGTCTCGAGGAGAGCTCTGTCAGTCGTCAAGTCACATGGGTATTCTGGGGCAGGCGTCGGCTGCCCTCTCTTGTCAGGGCGCCCGTCCCTTCCTTGAGACTGACGCTTACGGTTGTTGTCGTCGCTACTGGCTGCTTCCACTGTCGCGGCCAAGGCAATATGAGGTTGGGGCTTTGGGGTCTTTGACGGACCGACCGAGTCATAGGTGCGTCGCGCAGCTTCTTTGAGATGTCCCCATGATCGCAGCTGGAGGTTTTCAAGGTAGACCCTGTAGGTGTCCTTCATGTTCTTGATGCAAATGGGTACAAGGGTTTCATCCTTGCTAAAGTCTGTGCATTCCAAGCACTTGTGATGAAATCGCGTGACATAGGTGTTGATATCTTCCCCGGGGTTCTGGCGGATTCCGGCAATGTCAACGATGGTCACACGCTCCGTCTCATAGTAAAACTTGTCAAGAAAAAGTTGAACCATGTCGGACCAAGAGTGGATAGTATCGTCAGGAATCTGATGATACCAAGAGTAGGCGAGGCCAGTCAGGGACTTGTGGAATTCACGAAGCTTCAAAGTGTCGTCCTCCCCGTAGTGCTCTAGAGAGCCAGCAAAATGGGTGATGTGCTCACGGGCATTGTCCTCTTTTCCGTTGAATAAGGTGAATGATGGTTGCTTGTACTTGACAGGGTAGGGCTTGGTAGCGAGGCTGCCAGAGTAGGGAGCATGGCCTGACAGCTTAGAGGGGGTGTGGGGTAAGGATGACTGCTTGAGACGGTGAAGGAGGGCATCAAAGTCATGCTTGGTGACGTACGGTGCATGTGAGGGTTTGTGCCCTATCGGGATGATTCAGGCACCAGAGCCCCCAGACGGTGCAACCTGAGGCATCGAGGGGATGACGATGGTCGAGAGGTGTTGGTGGTGGGGAGCAACTTGTTGGTGTATGTTTTGTATATGGGCAGTCTCAGCGGTTGAAGGCCGGTTGATAGGAAAGGTCGACTGGAGTAAGCAGGGAGAATGACTTGTGTTTAGGTCTCGGTTGGTTATGTTCCGGTTAGGCTCCATCTCAATTGATTCGTGAGTCTCTGAAGTGCTTTGAGCAAGGGTAATGCGTGTCGCCGCGGGCTGAGGTGCCACGAGTCCTACTGTCGAGGGCCCGGAGGACCAAGGCAGCGGTGGTCGCGACACTGGGACCTGAGCAGTGTCCAAAACTGGCCTAGGCCCTGAAGGTTGAATCTGAGGGGGAAGGGCCAGACCTAGAGCTTGGGGTGGCAAGGGGTGAGTAGCGGACACGGGGTGGGGAGCTTTAAGGCCTTGAGAAGTCGATGTTTGTGAAGTCAAGATTTGGATGGATTTTTCCATTTCTAAGATGATAGCCATAAGAGCAGATTGAGAGTCTTGGAGGTCGGTGATGGTAGGAGTAAGGAGTTGGATTGTGGCGTCGACTATCGCGGTCACATCAGGTGCCTCCATCGTAGGGGGAGCTTGGAGTTGGTTGTGACTGGTCTCCTCTTGGTCCTCGAGGTGATGCTCCTCTTGGACGACTGGCTTGAGTCTTTGGCTGGAAGGCCTAGTAGTCCTGCGTTGCTGACGCATGGTTGCTTGGGTGTGTCGGGCACGGGATGAACTGCACTGCGATGCTCACCTCCCCAACGGAGTCGCCAAAATGATGCCAAGGAAAGTGGGTTCGCAGTCGACGTGGAGGTGCCACAAGGAATGCAGTCCGACTCGGATGCCAAGTGTGATGATGTGAGACACAGCAAGGGCGGAGCAAGGGCAGAGAACCAAGGGCTTCCCAGACAGAGCTTGAGGGTGGCAGTGCTGGGAGGGCGATGGCGCAGAGTGAATACACGACGGCAGTCACAGTCTGATGCTTATGTCCGAAGTCAGGGTCCTGTATGTTTCTCTCTAAGATTCTAGAGTGAGAAAGTGAAAGTGTTCTGAAAATGTCCACCTTCTTAAATGAATTCTCAAGACCTCTATTTATAGAGGTTGAGATGATGATGTCATCACGCGACACGTGGCGCTCCCCGGGAGTGACACGTCGCCGAGGGGTCCACAGCTGTCGGTGCTCAACGGATTGTCGAATCGCATATTCACCCCGTCTGCCCCGCACAGCGTCGCTCTGTCTGTCTGGAAAGACTGGCTCCCACAGCGTCAATGTGGCAAGAGAAACCCCTTGATCTAGCCTCCAATCCAAGCCCTTGCAGAGTCCCACAGGCCTGGCAGTGGTGATGAAGACCCGACGCCCAACTGCCAGGCAGACTAGGCGCGATGCCCTCCGAAGACCTGCTCCCGTCTCGGAGTGACCCGGGGGTCATAGTCCATAGGGGTGCCAACGCAAGCCCCCAGTGCCGGAGCACATGTCATAAGAGTGGTGCGGAGACGAACGTCGCGAAGCAATACTTGGTGACGGGGGCACGCATGATGAGAATGGCGCACGGGCGCGGCCACGAAGGTCGCGAATCTATAGTTGGTGCCGGGGGCACGCATGATGAGAATGGCGCACGGGCGCGGCGACGAAGGTCGCGAAGCTATAGTTGGTGCCGGGGGCACGCATGATGAGAATGGCGCACGGGCACGGCGACGAATGTCGTGGAGCTATACTTGGTGCCGGGGGCACGTATCATGAAGATGGCGTACGGGCGCGGCGACGGACGTCGCGGAGCTATAGTTGATGCCGTGGGCACGTATCATGAAGATGGCGCACGGGCGCGGCGACGAACGTCGTGGAGCTATACTTGGTGCCGGGGGCACGTATCATGAAGATGGCGCACGGGCACGGCGACGAACGTCGCGGAGCTATACTTAGTGCCGGGGGCACGTATCATGAAGATGGCGCACGGGTGCGACGACGAACGTCGCGGAGCAATACTTGGTGCCGGGGCACATATGATGAGAATGGCGCACGGGTGCGGCGACGAAGGTCGCGAAGCTATAGTTGGTGTCGAGGGCACGCATGATGAGAATGGCGCACGGGCGAGGCGACGAAGGTCACGAAGCTATAGTTGGTGCCGGGGGCACGCATGATGAGAATGGCGCACGGGCGTGGCGACGAACGTCGCGGAGCTATACCTGGTACCGAGGGCACGTATCATGAAGATGGCGTACGGGCACGGCAACGAACGTCGCGGAGCTATAGTTGATGCCGTGGGCACGTATCATGAAGATGGCGCAC
The DNA here is from genome assembly GCA_033070095.1 of Escallonia herrerae. Classification (NCBI taxonomy): domain Eukaryota; kingdom Viridiplantae; phylum Streptophyta; class Magnoliopsida; order Escalloniales; family Escalloniaceae; genus Escallonia; species Escallonia herrerae. The sequence continues at coordinate 6,806 of JAVXUP010000281.1, forward strand.
AGGGGCGGCGACGAACGTCGTGGAGCTACCGGGGGCACGTATCATGAAGATGGCGCACGGGCGCGGCGACGAACGTCGCGGAGCTATACTTCGTGCCGGGGAACGTATCGTGAAGATGGCGCACGGGTGCGACGACGAACGTCGCGGAGTAATACTTGGTGCCGGGGCACATGTCATAAGAATGGCGCATGGGCGCGGCGACGAAGGTCGCGAAGCATATACTCGGTGCCGGGGCACATGTCATAAGAATGGCGCATGGGCGTGGCGATGAAGGTCGCGAAGCATATACTTGGTGCCGAGGCACTTAGGATGAGAATGGCGCACGGGCGCGGCGACGAAGGTCGCGAAGCTATAGTTGGTGCCGGGGGCACGCAAGATGAGAATGGCGCACGGGCGCGGCGACGAAAGTCGTGGAGCTATACTTAGTGCTGGGGGCACGTATCATGAAGATGGCGCACAGGCGCGGCGACGAAGGTCGCGAAGCATATACTTGGTGCCGAGGCACACATCATAAGAATGGCGCATGGGCGCGGCGACGAAGGTCGCGAAGCATATACTTGGTTCCGAGGCACACGTCATAAAAATGGCGCATGGGCTCGGCGACGAATGTCGCGGAGACGGTGCACGGGCGCGCGTCGGGTGTCCCGAAGATGGGATTTGAGCTGAGTGTACTTGTCATAACAAGATAATGAATGCAACATGTAGTAATGACAATGTTGGAAGTGATGGTACGCGGTCGTCGGACGACGGACGTCGCGAGGTTGATGGAGGACGGACGTCACGAGGTTGATGCGCGACGGACGTCGGAGGTTCATGCGCGACGGACGTCTCAAGGTTCATGCGACGGACGTCACGAGGTTGATGGACGACGGACTTCGCGAGGTTCATGAACGACGGACGTCGCGAGGTTCATGTGCGACGGACGTCACGAGGTTGATGCGCGACGGACATCGTGAGGTAGATGCATGACGGACATCGCGAGGTTCATGCACGAGGGACGTCGCGAGGTTGATTGTCGACGGACGTCGCAAGGTTGATGGCCGACGGACATCGCGAGGTTGATGCGCGATGGACGTCGTGAGGTTGATGGAGGACGGACGTCGCGAGGTTGATGGACGACAGACGTCGCGAGGTTCATGCACGACGGACGTCGCGATGTTGACGTACGAACGTCCGTAAACATCGCAGAGGTGCAAAGACTTGAGAAAACAAGTGTGCGCGGGAGGGGAGGCCATAGGCCAAAGATTGGGGGAAGGCCAAGGCCACCACCCCTGGAGAGGTTGAGGCCGACCCCTTTGTGAGGCCCAGGCCGACCCTAAGGGGTGGCCAAGGCCAATGGCCAACTCCCATGAAGGGAGGCCAAGGCCACTCCCCCTTTGGGTGAACTTCGGGCGCGCCGACAGTAGGTGCTTTGATGAGCGATGACGAATCCGAAAGTTGTGTTACCACGATCGTGTCGACGTGAATCATACCCATGTGACGAACATGGTGCTAAAGTCACATACAAAGTGTATGAAGCGAACAAAGCGTGAAAAAGGACTTTATGCGAAAAGTGAAGAACCGGGGGGAAGGCCAAAGCCAACCTCCCATGGGAGGCTGAGGCCGACCCCATGACCTTGGGTGAGGCCGAGGCCGACCCCATGGCCTTGGGTGAGGCCGAGGCCGACCTCATGGCCTTGGGTGAGGCCGAGGCCGACCCCATGGGGTTGGCCAAGGCCTTTGCCCCTTGACCCTGTCGCTCTTGTTGTGCCAATGGTCGATATCTTTGGTGAAAAGGTGCTCAGGTGGTCGTGGAGCGACGAACGTGGTACTGTGAGTCAGGGTAGCGTGAAATAATTGGTGACTAAGTCGCGCGTGAGGCATGTGAAGCAAAGAATGCACGTGACTTGGGCGCGCGCAGTTTGACCAGTTCAAAGCGTTGAATATTGTGCTTGTGCGGACGTGTCATGCACAATGGGACTCCAAGTGGACTTTTGAGTGCGACCAGAATAGGTTGGGAACATTCATACGCAGACGCCGCCACCTCTTCTCCTTGCGGCTGTGCACCTCGGCCTCGGCCGGCAGCCCCCCCTCGCCGACGCCGACCCCCCCCACCCACCTTCCTTTCACTCTCTCATCCCTTCTCTCCCCCGCCCCTCCTTCCCCCAAGCCTCACGCCTCGGCACCCCGCCGCCGCCGCCCCCTTCTTCCCCTTCCCTTCCCTTCCCATTTTCCTCCATTGCCGACACAAGCTCGGCCCCCCCTCGGCCTCGGCCTACCCCCTTCCCTCTCTTCCCTTCCCCCACACCGCACCCGCACCCACACCTCGGCCTCGGCCGGCCGCAACAACCCCGCTGCCGCCGCGCCTTCTTCCTCTCCATCTTCTTTCTTCTTCCACTTTTTTTCTTTCTTCCCAAAATTCACAAACCATGGCCATCTTCCATGCATTTTGGCCTTCCCCAAGCCATTTTCACTTGCCCTTCAACCTTCTCCCCAGTTTGGCCTCCACCACCACACCGAAGTCGACGCAACCCATACATACTCCGGCTTGCCCACATTCATCCTACGACCGAACACCGACAACCAAGGCCAAACACTTCAAAAATAATTTTTTTTGCAACATTGACGGTCGTGCATCGCCTGTCGCCCAAGCACCGACTCCGCGACGCCAGTCGCCCAGACTTCATCTCCGCGACGCCCGTCGCCTGGACATCATCTCCGCGACGCCCGTCGCCCGGACATCATCTCCGCGACGCCCATCTCCCGGACATCATCTCCGCGACCCCCGTCGCCCGGACATCATCTCCGCGACGCCCGTCGCCCCGACATCATCTCCGCGACCCCCGTCGCCCGGACATCATCTCCGCGACCCCCGTCGCCCCGACATCATCTCCGTAACCCCCGTCGCCCGGACCTCATCTCAGGGACGCCCGTCGCCCGGACATCATCTCCGCGACTCCCGTCGCCCGGACGTCACTCCGCTACCCCCGTCGCCAGGATGTCACACTGTGCCCCTGACACCTTACTCTCTCTGTCGTGCCCATGCACCGCGCCACTGACACAATCGTGCCCCCTTGCTCTCTGTCACACTACCATGCTCCTTGCATCAGTCCATCCTTTCACCGCACCATGCGCACCTTGCCTTGGTCGTGGAACATGCTCCCTCCTACTCTCCGAAGTGTGCCACACCACCGCGGGGATAGGCGACTCCTCCGGGACACTATCTCTGCTAGGGAGCTCTTCAACTCCCCGGCTCCTCCGGGATGCTACCTGGTCAGTCGGGTAGACGGCTCCTCCGGGATGCTACGGTGACTTGCTCCGGCACAAGGACTCACCACGGGGATAGGCGACTCCTCCGGGACACTATCTCCGCCAGGGAGCTCTGCAACTCCCCTTCCGCCAGGTACACGGCTCCTCTGGGATGCTACCTCGGCCGATCAGGTAGACGGCCCCTCTGGGATGCTACCTTAGCCTACGGAATAGGCGACTCCACTGGGACACTATCTCCGTCAGGGAGCTCTTCAACTCCCCTTCCGCCCGGTAGACGGCTCCTCCGGGATGCTACCTCGGCCGTCCACGTAGACGGCTCCTTCAGGATGCTACCTCGGCCAACGAAATAGGCGACTCCTCCGGGACACTATCTCCGCCAGGGAGCTCTTCAACTCCCCTTCCGCCAGGTAGACGGCTCTTCCGGGATGCTACCTCGGCCGGCCAGGTAGACGGATCCTTGGGGATGCTACCTCGGCCAACGGAATAGGCGACTCCTCCGGGACACTATCTCCGTCAGGGAGCTCTTCAACTCCCCTTTCGCCAGGTAGACGGCTCCTCTGGGATGCTACCTCGGCCGGTCAGGTAGATGGCTCCTCCGGGATGCTACCTTGGCCTACGGAATAGGCGACTCCTCCGGGACACTATGTCCGCCAGGGAGCTCTTCAACTCCCCTTCCGCCAGGTAGACGACTCCTCTGGGATGCTACCTTGGCCTACGGAATAGGCGACTCCTCCGGGACACTATCTCTGTCAGGGAGCTCTTTAACTCCCTTCTGCCAGGTAGACGGCTCCACTGGGATGCTACCTCGGCCGGCCAGGTAGACGGCTCCTTCGGGATGCTACCTCGGCCTACGGAATAGGCGACTCCTCCGGGACACTATCTCCGTCAGGGAGCTCTTCAACTCCCCTTCCGCCAGGTAGACGGCTCCTCCGGGATTCTACCTCGACCGGCCAGGTAGATCGCTCCTTCAGGATGCTACCTTGGCCTACGGAATTGGCGACTCCTTCGGGACACTATCTCCGTCAGGGAGCTCTTAGACTCCCCTTCCGCCAGGTAGACGGCTCCTTCGGGATGCTACTTGGCCTGTCAGGTAGACGGCTCCTCCGAGATCCTACATTGACGTGCTCTGAGTGCTCCAGTACAAGGACTCACCCGCAGGATAGGCGACTCCTCTGGGACACTATCTCCGCCAGGGTGTTGTCCGTCACCCGGCTGCCATTGACATGCTCGCGCCCCTGCGTCTTATCATCGTGCCTTTGTCTCAACCCCCAAGCATTTCACGCTTTTGTAGGTGGTGCACGAGGTGGCTCGAGCCACCTACTCTTCATCATCATCATGCTTTGACGACCTCAACAGCTCACCGGCCAAACAAAATCAAAATCTTGCTAAGTGTTTATGCGTGCGGTGCCCGCTCGGGTTGCCCCTTCGCGCATACCCCCACGCAGGGGGCTTATGTTCCCAACCTATTCTGGTCGTACCCAAGGGCCCAATAAGGGTCCCATTTCACGAGAACACGTCAACGGATTCAACAGTCAATTCTTCAATGCTTCGAACCGGTCAAAGTGCGGGAGCCCAAGTCACGTGCATTCTTTGCTTCACACGCCTCACGTTCGACTTAGTCACCAATTATTTTACATCAACGTCACTCACGGTAGCACGTTCATCACACCAAAACCACCGGAGAACTTCTTCACCAAAAACATCGACCGACGGCGCAACCGGGGCAACGGGGTCAAGGGGCAAAGGCCTTGGCCAACCCCATGGGGTCGGCCTCGGCCTCACCCAAGGCCATGGGGTCGGCCTCGGCCTCACCCAAGGCCATGAGGTCGGCCTCAGCCTCCCATGGGAGGTTGGCTTTGGCCTTCCCCCCCGGTTCTTCACTTTTCGCACAAGGTCCTTTTTTGCACTTTGTTCGCTGCGTACGCTTTGTATGTGACTTTAGCACCTTATTCGTAACATGGGTATGATTCTCGTCGACACGATCGTCGCAACGTAACTTTTGGATTCGTCATCGCTCATCAAAGAATCTACCGTCGGCGCGCCCGAAGTTCACCCAAAGGGGGAGTGGCCTTGGCCTCCCTTCATGGGAGTTGGCCAATGGCCTTGGTCACCCCTTAGGGTCGGCCTCGGCCTCACCAAGGGGTCGGCCTCGGCCTCTCCATGGGTGGTGGCCTTGGCCTTCCCCTAATCTTTGGCCTATGGCCTCCCCTCCCGCGCGCACTTGTTTTCTCAAGTCTTTGCACCTTCGCGATGTTTACGGACGTTTGTACATCAACCTCGCGGCGTCCGTCGGCCATCAACCTCGCGACGTCCGTCAGCCATCAACCTCGCGACGTCCTTCGTACATCAACCTCGCGACGTCCGTCGCGCATGAACCTTGCGACGTCCGTCGTGCATGAACCTCGAGACGTCCGTCATGCATGAACCTCGCGACGTCCATCGCGCATGCACCTCGCGACGTCCATCGTCCGCGACCGCGCATTGCTCCCGCGATGCCCGTCGCCCAAAGTCGCGCACTACCACCGAATGACCCATCACTGACGACCGTGTACCATCACTTCCAACTTTGTCATTTCTACATGTTGCATTCATCATCTTGTTATGACAGGTACACTCAGCTCAAATCCCATCTTCGGGACACCCGACGCGTGCCCGGTCACCGTCTCCGCGACATTCGTCACCGCGCCCATGCGCCATTCTTATGACGTGTGCCTCAGCACCAAGTATATGCTTCGCGACCTTCATCGCCGCCCCCGTGTGCCAAGATACGTGCCCCCGGCACCAAGTATTGCTTCGCGACGTTCGTCACCGCACCACTCTCATGACATGTGCTCCGGCACTGGGGGCTTGCGTTGGCACCCCTATGGACTATGACTCCCGGGTCACTTCGAGACGGGAGCAGGTCTTCGGAGGGCATCGTGCCTAGTCTGCCTGGCAGTTGGGCATCGGGTCTTCACCACCACTACCAGGCCTGTGGGACTCTGCAAGGGCTTGGATTGGACGCTAGATCAAGGGGTTTCTCTAGCCACACCGACGCTGTGGGAGCCAGTCATTCCAGACAGACAGAGCGAAGCTGTGCGGGGCAGACCGGGTGAATATGCGATTCGACAGTCCGTGGAGCACCGACAGCTGTGGACCCCTCAGTGACGTGTCACTCCCGGGGAGCGCCACGTGTCGCGTGATGACATCATCATCTCAACCTCTATAAATAGAGGTCTTGAGAATTCATTTGGAAGAGGGGATTTTTAGGACATTTTCAGAACACTTTCACTTTCTCACTCTAGAATCCTAGAGAGAAACATACAGGACCCTGACTTCGGACATAAGCATCAGACTGTGACTGTCGTCGTGTATTCACTCTGCGCCATCGCCCTCGCAGCACTGCCACCCTCAAGCTCTGTCTGGGAAGCCCTTGGTCTCCGCCCTTGCTCCGCCCTTGCTGTGTCTCACATCATCACACTTGGCATCCGAGTCGGACTACATTCCTTGTGGCACCTCCACATCGACTGCGAACCCACTTTCCTTGGCATCAGTAAGTTATGGACTCAAAAATTTTCCTTAGCGCTTCATGTTGAACCATCTCATCTAAGATCTTATCTTTCGAGACTTCAGATAACACTTTTGGCTCGCAACTCTTCATGTCAGCAGGAGAGAAGACTTTCTGAGACAAAAGGTCTTTCTCAGCCTGTCGCAGACATTTCTGCCCTTCATTGTTCTTGAGGTAATTAGATGGTAAATATACATAGTTTTCTTCTAACCAATCATGTATGCCCGACATATGGCTTGTCTTTCAACTAATGGGTTTGAACCAATATCAAGCAAAATAACTCTCAATGGCCCGCAATTGTGGAGGTTTATAAACCTCCGCAGCATATGCGGAGGTTTATAGGAGGATCATAGTGCCTAATCAGGAACAAATACTATATACATTTAATTAGTGAACACTACATACGATTGCTATCGAGATTAATGTGTATGTGCCTTTACATGCAGGGCACTACCGCTAGATATGCTGAGCCGAATCTGAATCACAGTGCCCCCGTGGATGAGGACGATTAGCATGACCCTTCACATCAGGGACTCACCGAACCCTGTTCAGCCATTCCCCTCCTAACTAGCTCTTTGTATCCTGCTCCCATGCCCCCCTCCCCCCCACTTGTACTCCCCTCATCTACTCTATTAATGTACCCCGCTCCCGTGCCCTCCTGAATTTTGTATACATTTTATTATTGGATTGTGAATACAGGTTTAGGTATTAAAAAAATATTTTTTTAAAAAACAATTGGTTTGACTTTTAGCGACTGACTATATGCCGTCGCTAAAAGTCTAACTACTATTAAATGAGCGACTTTTAGCGACGGGAATTATGTCGCTAAAGTTTTAAACGACAAACGTTTAGCAACAAAATTTCTTTGCTAAATATTTTAGATAATAAATTATTTTCATACGAAAAATAAAATTAGCGACAGAAAATTTGCCACAAATTGTATTTGTACGTCCGTCGTTGAAGGTAACTTTAGGCGATAGAATGAAAAATTCTGTCGCGAAACTTTTAGAAACGGGGGTGTAGTCAAAAGAGTTTTAGCGACGAGGTGTCCATCGCTAAAACGTTTCTCCAACGGATGTCGGAGAGGAAACGAGATAGGGGTTTCTGGACGTACTGTTGAGCCATTGTGGTAAAGGTAACACCAGGTTCAAGTTTTTTATTACAAAAATTTTTGCGGTGAAACGTGTATCATATCTTCAAAGTTTCGTTGGGGCCTGCATAATCTAGAAAAGTGACAAGATATTTTAGTGATGGAAGCAGCTGGTAAAGATGTTAGTTCTAAATAAATCAGCGAGTTATGCCCAACAGTAAATAGGCTTAGTGAGGAGGTGCCAAATCAAACATAAGTGTGACTGGGAAGGCATGGCACATGATATGATTAGGCATAAGACACATATTCATGCATAAGGTGAAGCAAGCAAGATGCTCTTCGCGATGGCTGATGCCGCCACACATTTCGTTGGGTAGTGTCTTGATGTGGGTACAAGATAGAGCTTGATGTCTTTTATGATTAGGCAACTTTGACCATGAGAGCGATGAGATTCATCTAGAAGGATTTGTGATGGATGATTGGGCATTGGAGTAATACTTCGTGGATCGATTGTGCTTTCATTTTTGCTACTCTTCATGACTAGATATATGGTGATATATAAGTCAAGCCTGATTTTTCCCTGTGGCTAGATATGCAGGTTAAGCACCGTTAACCAGCAAGGACAGTTGCAATGAAAGGCTTTCACATTGTGGCGCTAAAAGACTTAACCCCTATGAATGGACTAGTGGCGATGTTGAGTTTGGCATCGACAATGAGTTTGTGGTTATGGATGATTAAAAAAAGCCTACACTTTTTCTGAAGTTTGCTGAAGACCTTAAATAGTGGCAACCAAATTGGTATTTGGCATTGGCACAACTTATAGAACGGTATAGACTACAAACTTTGAGGTACAGCCGATTGACAAGTAACGTGAGATTCGAGGAATAATATCTCAGGGAGCGATTTTCAATAGAAGGATACGTAGACCGCATCACGATTGGACAATTTGAGTGTGTCCACTTTTTGCGGTTGCACAAATAGTAGTGTTAGCATATGGCTGGATAAATAACGCTTACGTCTAGTTTTGATGATAACAACACATTGGTTATATTCTAATGTGTGTTTTGAGTGAATTCTTAGTAGGTATACATATACACACACTCATAAAGACACATTTGAGAAGTTGGATATTTGGATTAAAGTCAAAGGAACTTAAAGCATTAGTGGGCATGTTATGGAAGCTTCATCAAGTCCAATGCCAAAGAGCAACAAAGAATGCGTAGGCTAAGTTACTTTCAATTCTGATTGAACTTTACTATCATGTAACTAGTCTTGGTATGATGTTTGGATTGATAACTATGGCCTAAAATGACTTTAGGACACCTTGTGCTTTACATGTGGGTTCATCGCCTTAAACAAATGTATTTCTTAAAAATGAGTGAACTTTGGAGCTTACTAAGATTTTATAAGAGGTGATATTTGAGCTAATCTTATCATACCTTGATAAAACTTTTCATTAGCTTTTCAACGGAAACATGGCACCTTAATCCAAATTTTCTAGAGAAAGCTATGCAGTCGACTGTATTCAATCCAGTCAACTGCATTGGTGGAAATTCAGTTCCAACGGCTAGTTCACTACAAGAAAAGAACTTTTAGCGATGGGGAGTTCCATCGCTAAAAGTCCTATATCCGTCATCAAAGACTTTTGGCGATAGACACACAGTCGCCAAGATCCGTTGCCTATAACCTAGTCTCTATAAGTTTTGCGATAGAATTTTAAAATCCGTTGCCTAAAGTCGACCTTGAACAACGAACGTATAAATACAATTAGCGACAGATAATTGTATTTTATGTATTTAATTTATTTTCTTTTTTTGAAAATAATTTATTGCATAAAATATTTAGCGATGGTACGATAGATTCTTAGTGACGAATTATCCGACGCAAATTTTTTTTTTCTGATTTATCGACAAAATTCCGTCCCTAAAAGTCTGTCACTTAAAACTTCGGCCACAGAACTTCTGTCGCAATAGAATAATTTATTATATTGAGACTATTTAGCGACGGAAGAAAATTCATCGCTAAAAGTCAAGCTAATTTTTAAAATATATTTTTTATTTTTAATATCCAAACCTGTAATTATAAATTCTCAACAACACAATCTCAATCTAGCCAATAATTCTCAATACCCTAAAACAGACAAAAATTACACATGTAAAAAAGAATGAATTCTATATCAGTCAAAAAAAGAAAATGTATACAAAGTTCAGGAGGGCATGGGAGTGAGGGACAGTAGAGTAGGGGGGTAAGGGAGCACAGGAGCGGGATACAAACAACTAGGAGGCCGGGGAAGGGCTGATCAGCGTCGGCGAGTCTCAGATCTGGAGCCTACTGATCATCCTCGTCCGCGGGTGCACTAGGAGGCAGATCCGGCTCGACATGTCTAGCAGTATTGCCCTAAACATAAAGGCACAGACACATTAATCTTGATAGCAATCGTATAAGGTGTTTACTCAACGTATATAGTGGTTGTACCTGATTATTCACCGCGATCATCCTCAACACCTCCGTAGCAATACGACGGATCTCGTCCTCTTGTAATGATATTCGCCCCATGGTCAGTGTCTAGGTCTGTGGAGGGGCAGTGGGGACATTCTTATCAAGACATGTGCAGTCTTAGCGGGGCGGCCGTGTACGCGGCCTTTCGGCCTATTGACGACCCCTGGTGTATCCAGTCATCGCTTCAATGCCCCAATACTCGTGCCCGTACTTGTGGATGCTGATGGCTATTTGGACTGTAGCCCAGACCTCTTAAGCTATTCGTACGAGGCCTGCAAAATAGTGATTTGACATTCAAAACAATAAGGTGACAAACATCAACAAAGGAAACAATTTAACAAACTAAACAAATTAATTCGTAACTTACATCGATCTGCCATAAAATTTCTAAAACAAATTCCCTCGCCTGGTGTTGATCATCCTTATCATTCTTCCTCAAGTGCGTCTCGGTGTACCTCAGTGCACATACCTCATCTGGTACCAAGTTTGGATGCTTAATCCCATTCCTGTGTCAGAGGACGTTGTGAGCCACCAACCCCCCTAGTGTGCGTCAGATCTTTGTCCTGTCTGTTCTCACTCCCACTCTTATTCTTGACCTCCCAAGATGTATCAGTCCTCCACTTATCAAGCATCGCTCCCCATACAGCTGGAGATATCCAATGAGGGGGAAATTTCTTCCACTCCTCTGTCGGGGCACCCTCAGGCGTCATTGTCCGCTCCCGCTCTAGTGCATCGTGCAGCCATCGCCGGTAAATTTTGCCAATGTAAGCAAAAAAGTCTGTCGCCCCAACACCAGCTGCTCAGGCTACTCAAACTCGAACTCCTCCTGCAAGGCATCCAATTAAACAATCAATACGATTAATTTAAAATTATGTTCAAATTAAACAAATAATGACTGACACAAATAGCTAAAAATCATACCAGTCACTCATCCCATGAGGACTCCCTCGTCATGGCATCCTAGTCCTTCCAGTATAGCAATGGCTTAAAGAATCAGCCCTTCACAAAGACGCCGATTTTGTCTTTGCCGGAGTCTCCATGATCCTGATAAAGAAACAACCATCGAATACGTTAAACAAGTGGACAGTAATAAATATCAGAATTGAAGATTGTAAGTACTGCATTATGTAACTTTTTTACGTATTGGCCCTCCTAGGCAAGAATAACTCTATGTTTATGCTTGGGGTTGATGAACACCCCGCGTGTCGATCAACGGCTTCGTCGAGATCCTGCAAAATACCAACAGTAATACAGATCAAATATAATTTAAATAGTAGTTTAGCATTATGACCAAATGCCGTTATCAAATATACCTAAGGTAGAACCCACAAAAGAAGAAGAACCAGTGGGAGTGTGGGAGGAATCGGCCTAGGGCCAGGCCAGTGGCTGGGACTGGGGATGGGGCTGGGGCTGCGATTACGGCTGGGGCCGCAGCTGGGGCTTGGAATGGGCCCCTGCCTGCTAGATGTGGGCATTATGGGCGTCATCAATAAATAATGATGAGGCAGGAGCCACCGGGGTTGACGCAGCTCAGCGTCCACCACGACCACGGATGGCCCGTAATCTATCCATGTCTGACTTCGTGTACAACAAGTCCAAATAAAAGAAATTAACACATACAAAACAATGTATAATCCACATCATGATACAACACTATATAAAGGAACCGAGTATATATATGAACCGAGTATAAAAGCACTATATAAACCGAGTACTAAAAGAATGTGTGTTATAACAGTACAAGTTAATCATCTTCATTTTGGGAATCATCGCCATCATCATTGTCGCACTCGTCATACTCTTCATCGAGTAATTCTTCCTCTTCGTCAGTAGACTCAACCTCATCATCTTCAACACTTTCTACGTCTTCCGCGTCATCATCTACGACTTCTTTTCCTACATCAATCGTTCGTTAAAGAAGGAGATCGTCCTCCTCGTTGTCCACCTCAACAGGTACTGAGATAGGTGCTTGGTCGGCTTGAAAGGTATCTATCTCACTGTCATATGCCACATGCAATACTTGGAATTGATAAATGTATATCAATAAATTTTGGGATTTGCAAGGTCCTCCGCATAAAAGACTTATGCAGCTTGACTAACAAACACAAGCGGCTCATCTGATGTCAATCTTGACTTAACATTGACATCTACAATCTCTACGAGCTAGCATGAATTCCTCTACTGCATGACATCAAACCATGTACACTAGAACATTACCAAACGATTTTGGGAACCCAGATATGTTAGCTCAAGAATCTCGTCATAATTGTTGCCGTTGACCAAGACTCTACTATTTTGGGTTTGTTTCGTCTGGTCATTATCTTTTACGTTAAACCTAAACCCATTGATGATGTAACCTCCATGACAGATTGCTTGTTTACTAGGGCCTTGAGCTAGAAATTTCAACAAGGAGGCTACTGAAGCATTAACTGACTAAACCTATTATATAAGATGATAAAGTTAATAAACGACATATGGAGTGGCATATGAAAAATAGTATATTTTGGTTAAAGACTTTCATGTCTTCTAAACCACTCTACAAATTGTAATTTCCAATGAGAGTCAATTCCAATGGGATCAGTGATGAAAGATTCTGCATCGAATTCATTACAAATCGAGAGAGTTGACCCACTGATCACACATTTTCAATTATGTACAGTAATTATCTTAAGTTAGAAAACTACTCAACGAATCATGAAACTTCATCACAATTTAGAAGGGTATATACTGTTACAGCACTGTACTCTATATCTGTTAGCCACCGAGTATACGTTCGTCCGAATGAACTACCTGATTGCTGGAATATTGACTTCCAAATGTGAGCTGGCTCTGGGCTCATTTCGGCCTAGTTGATTTAACCTTGTATCAATATCAAGCCCAAAATATTAGCTATAAAATTTTACAAGCTCTTTTATTACGTAAGCCTCAACAATTGAGCCCTCAACACGAGCTTTATTACGAACTTTCTTCTTCAAATGAAGCATGAACCTAGAAATTTAATGAATAGAGTTAGGTAGAATATCAATGAATCAGTGTTTGTATTACCTATTGTTCCCAACCTATTCTAGTCGCACTCAAAGGTCCACTTGGAGTCCCATTGTACATGACACGTCCGCACAAGCACAGTATTCAACTGTTTGAACCGGACAAAGTGCGCGTGCCCAAGTCACTTGCATTCTTTGCCTCACACGCCTCACGAGCAACTCAGTCACCAATGATTTCACGCTACCATGACTCACAGTACCACGTTTGTCGCACCTCGACCACCTAAGCACCTTTTCACCAAAAACATCGACTGTTGGCACAATCAGAGAGACGGGGTCAAGGGCATAGGCCTTGTCCAAACCCATGGGGTTGGCCTCGGCCTCCCCCAAGGCCATGGGGTCGACCTCGGCCTCAATGGAGGGTCGGCCTCGGCCTTCATGGGGTGTTGGCCTTGGCCTTTTCCCCCCGGTTATTCACTCTTTGCGCAAAGTCCCTTTCACGCTTTGATCGCTCATACACTCCATACCTGGCTTTGGCACCTTGTTCGTCATGCGGGTACGTTTCACGTTGACACACTCATCGTAACGCAACTTTTGGGTTTGTCATCGCTCATAAAAAGACCTACCGTCGGTGCGCCCGAAGTTCACCGAAAGGGGGAGTGGCCTTGGCCTCCCTTCATAGGAGTTGGCCATTGGCCTTGGCCACCCCTTAGGGTCGGCCTCGGCCTCACCAAGGGGTCAGTCTCGGCCTCCCCAAGGGTGGTGGCCTTGGCCTTCCTCCAATCTTTGGCCTATGGCCTCCCCTTCCGCCCGCACTTGTTTTCTCAAGTCTTTGCACCTCCGCGATGTTTACGGACATTCGTACATCTACCTCGCGACGTCCATCGTGCATCAACCTCTCAACGTCTGTCGTCCATACAGCTCATGATGTCCATCATCCATCAACCTTGCGACATTCGTTGTGCACCAACCTCGCGACGTCCGTCGTGCACCAACCTCTCGACGTCCGTCGTGCACCAACCTCGCTACGTCCGTTGTGCACCAACCTCGCGACATTCATCGTGCACCAACCTCACGACATCCGTCGTGCACCAACCTCGTGACGTTCACCGTCCCTGACCGCGCACCGCTCTCGCGATGTCCGTCGCCCAAAGTCACGCACTACCACCGAATGACCCGTCACTGACGACTGCGTACCATCACTTCTAACTTTATCATTACTACATGTTGCATTCATCATCTTGTTATGACAGGTACACTCAGCTCAAATCCCATCTTCGGGACACCCGACGCATGCCCGTGCACCGTCTCTGTGACGTTTGTCGCTGCGCCCGTGCGCCATCTTCATGATACGTGCCCCCGGCACCAACTATAGCTCCGCGACATTCGTCACCACGCCAGTGCGCCATTCTCATCATGCGTGCCCCCGGCACCAACTATAGCTTCGCCTGACAGTTGTCTACAGGGGCAGCCCTCACCACTGTCAGGTTTACCGTGCGTCTCTTGACGCACCTCTTGGGACTCTACAAGGGCTTGGATTGGAGACTAGATCAAGGGGGTGCTCTGGCCACACCGACGCTGTGGGATCCAGTCTTTCCAGACAGACAAAGCGACACTGTGCGGGGCAGGCTGGGTGAGTAAGTGATTCGACAGTCCGTGGAGCACCGGCAGCTGTGGACCCCTCGGTGCGTGTCGCATGATGACATCATCATCTCAACCTCTATAAATAGAGGTCTTGAGAATTCATTTGAGAGGTTGGACATTTTCAAAACACTTTCTCTTTCTCACTCTAGAATCCTAGAGAGAGAAACATACAGGACCCTATCTTCAGACCTAAGCATCAGACTGTGACTGTCGTCGTATATTCATCCTCTGCCATCGCCCTCGCAGCACTCCCACCCTCAGGCTCTGTCTGGAAAGCCCTTGCTCCGCCCTTGTTGTGTCTCACATCAACATACTTGGCATCTGAGTAGGACTGCATTCCTTGTGGCACCTCCACGTCGACTGTGAACCCACTTTCCTTGGCAGCACCTGTAAATGAATAACATGGAGTTAAAGTAATACCTCTTGAATGGATACATCCACCGATATTGCAAAGGCCCACCCATCTTAGCTTCATACGCCAAGTGAATGGAAAAAATGCTCCATTGAATCAAAGAATGACGGTGGGAAGATTTTCTCGAGCTTGCAAATTATCAACACAATGTTCTTTTCAAGCACCTCCATGTTACTCATCCGGACTGCAGAAGAATAGATATCCCAAAATAAATGAGATAATTCAACCCTTGGCAACCCTTGAAATGAGATCCCAAAAGTCTCGCATACAACCCTTGGCAACAGTCCCCGAAAGGCAATTAGAATGAATCTTTCTATAAATACATGACAGTCGTCACTTTTCATCCCTTAGAACTTGTAATAACCAACTAACCGCAGACAGCCGCGTCTGTTTTGGATTTCATCCCACAACAGCTCCTTCATATCTCTCAACAAATCATAAAACTGATTAGCCCCATCGTTCGGTTGCTGGAGACTGTCATCGCTGCAATAGTCACCCCATTTAACATTAGCATGCCCAAAATCCATAATCATATCTTGGTAATCATATTGTGCCTTCTCTCTAATGTCAACTTGATTGGCCAGGTTGGATGACAATACTATCGTTTCCCTGTGCTGCGTCCACCTTGTGTATCCACCCATAAAACTGTATCGAAGAAGATGCCATTTTACTACCATTCTCCTTCTCTAATGCAACAACTCACATTTACTGCACGGATACCTTATCGTCTCAGAGTCAACATGTACAGGATACGCGTAAGTGAACTCGAGAAATTCATCGACGTTATCTTTAAAATCCTCAATATTCCTCCTTTTCATCCAACTTCGATTGACTAGCATGACGACTGAGATTATATACTATATACCACCTTAAATTAAAACCTCTAATTAGGTAGGGTCAATATGAAAATGAATGCATGTATGTGACAGCATGTCTATATATACCCCCTCCGTTCTCTAATAGGTAGTGGTCCTATCTCATTTAGAAAAGCACATGTTTATAAAACAGTTACCAACTCATGCTCAGTCCTATGTCTGCGAAAAATTTGGCAGCACCTCTCCGTATTTCTCCAAGTACACGACATCAATTAGGTGTTCTAACATCTGTCTAACCTTGTTCTGGCAAGAATTAACGGATGTTAGAATACCAGATCTGTATGCACCCGAAGAAACACTGAGAACATGTACCAAATATCTATGACATAGAACACAGAGCATGAGTCGATAAACTATTTTATAAACACTTAACTTTTTCAAATTGGACATCTAAAGGCTCATTACGCAGAGTACGAGTCGAAGACTAAGGGTTTTTATGCATGCAAGCGTTTGAAAATTGGTAACATGTGCAACCATTTTTCTGAAATTTTAAAATTTTGAAAAAATGGAATCATTAGGTTAATTTGCAAGAACTTGCCATAACCAAAATGATTCACTTTCAAATTAATTGACAACGAGTTGTAACTAACTCGTTGTCAATGGACGCCACAAAATAACAACGGATATTTCTAATGTGGGCTGCTGACGTACTCATGTTTCTCGGTGGAATATGGAGTTCATTAACAGAGTTGATACTGTGTCATTTGTGATTTTGATGGGATTTACGGTTTAGTTAGAAATTGAGTTGTATATAGGCTTATCAAGGTTAATTAGGGATGTATTAGGATTTAATTAGGATAATTAGGGTTTAAATAGGTTAATTAGGGTTTATCAAGGCTAAGAAGTAATGCTAATCGGTTCTGTTAGGGTTAATTACTATTAAATAGGCCTAATTAGTATTGATTAGGGTTTCATTAGGGTTTAGTTAGGGTTTATCGGGGTTAACCAGAATTAACCGTAATTAAGTTAACTATGATTAATTAGGATTTAGTTAAGGTTTATCGAAATTAATTAGGATTAATTTAGGTAATTAGGGTTAAATTAGATTAAGTAGGCTTAATTAGGGTAAATTAGGTTACTTCAAGATGTGGTAGGGATTAATTAGGGTTAACAAGGGTTAATTAGAAGTTCTTTAGAGTTAATTAGGGTTCCTTAGGGCTAACTAGGGTTAATTGGGCTCAATTGGGGTTAATTAGTATTAATTGGGTCAAATTAGGGTTAATTAGAACTAACTAGGGCTAATTAGACCTTATTAGGGTTTACTTAGATTAATTAGGGCTAATATGTATTAATTACGACTAATTAGGATTAATTAATGCTAATTAGGATTAATTATGGTTAATCGGGTTCAATTAGGGTTAGTATCAATTAGGGCTTAATTAGGATTTAATTAAACTCCTAGTACAATTAAACATTATAACAAACCATATACAACTACGCTATACATTATAACAAATTAAATTCAATTACACTACACATCATAACAAATTAAATTCAATTACACTTAGATGAATTAAACCACATGCATTAGGATAATTAGGGTAAAATGGAGCTTATAGGAGGTGGCGCGGCAGCGGTGGTGCAACGGCAGTGGCGGTGGTGGCACTGCAGTGGAGGGCTTGGGAGAAGTAGAGTTGAGGGCACGACGTCTTGGGGTGTGGTGGGGGGGGGGGGGTCGCCAGAGGGGGGAAGCTGGAGGAGGGGGTCACCAGAGGGAGGAAATAAGAGAGAGTGAGAAATTGAGAGAGAAAACGGGGAGAGGGAAAAAAATGGGGGGACTAGGCTTTTTGTTATAGGACTTTTAGCGACAGAATGGTCCGTCAATATTATTTAGACTTTAAGCGACGGATATTTTTAGCGACGGAAAACTCCGTCGCTAAAATTACGTTTTAGAGATGGAATATTTAGAGACGAAAAATTATGTCACTAAGTAGATATTAAATAATCTAACCGAAATTACAAATTTTCTAAAAACTTTTACTGACAGAGATTCCGTCACTAAAATCCCGTTGGAGAAAAATCCTTCGCTAAAAGACGATTTTTAGAGACTGTACATTCCGTTGCTGAAATCGTCGTCGTTAAAAACCCTTTTTCTTGTAGTGGTTTAGAGGAACACAATTGACTGCATTAGGAATATACTCGATTGAATAGCTTTTTTGGCATATCTAATGACTATAATGGCTATGTTTTGTATCCTCTTATATAAATAGTTTGGGACTTCATCATACACCACGGAAACCACATTCTAAGCATCTCTTCATTAGAGAAATATCAAGGCTCGTAGATTAAACTTTCTCTCTTCATTTTCACGATTTTACATCATTAAAGAGAGTATCTTTATTAGAAATTCTTTGATTGAGAGTGAGCATTCTTCAAGTCATCAATTCTCTCATCTCTCTGTTGTACTAGAGCTTTATTTGTACTCATTTTCTTTAAAAAGGGTTGCTTTGTACAAAATTGATCTTGTAAAAGGATTGTGATCAAGGCTTGGGATTGTCAAGTCTTGGGTGTGCTTTGTTGATTTAAGGCTTGTGCTTGGGGTGGGGAAGTCAACAAGTTTTGTAAAAGGTTTTGATCTTGACCTTGATGAATATTCTTGCTAGTGAAGTTTAGTATTCTTGCAAGGGACTTCCTTGAAGAGGTGGATGTAGGCATGAAGGTAGTTCAAGCCATACTATTTAAATATCCTTCTCAGGTATCTCTAACTCAATCAGTTTACTTGTTGCCCTATAATATCTTGAGATTGTGTACTTAGCATCTTTATTGAAATATTGCTTGGTTTGCTTAGCATTCATGATTGTGTTTAGTGTAAGTTCCCCATTAAATTTTACATAGCCTATTCGCCCCCCTTCTAGGGTTGTTTTATTTGTTTCAGGTTGTCATGTAAAAATTAAGAGTAGTTGGTGATTTGGCTGTTATGTGCATGTCTTCGGAGGCAGCCGGATTGACCATGGAGCCACTTTAAGTTATTCTATAATTACTGCCATGAGACCTACAAGGAGAGTCTATTCGATCGTTCTCACAATTGGTTCCAGTCTATTGTAGAGAAAATATGGTAGGACCTCCTAATTCTTTAGCAAATTTTCACAATACAAAATAACAAAAAGGTTACTCATGGAATCAGGATCTGGCAGAGGAAATACAATGCTTAAGCCAGTTTCTATGTGAGGGAGAGGACTGAATAGCGAAGAAGTGTGCAGAGTGAGTTAGAAGGTAGGTTTACTGGAACCTCCTGTACGTCTATTTGTAGGGGCCTTAAGGAGGTACCTCCTTCTGATGGTAATAGAGTACCCTAGTGGTAGTTACCTTAAAGGATTATGTTACGTGGCCTACATATAATACTCCCTCCGTCTCACATAATTTGATCAATTTTTATTTTTGGGCCGTTTCACAAAAAATGCTCATTTCTAAACTAAGATAGATTTTGTAGGTACTTCTACATGTTTACCCTTTTTACATTTTTTATTCTATATCTCTCTTCACATTTGGATATCCATCAACTCATTTTCTCTCTCCTGACCCACTTTCTTACACTTTTTTTTTTATACATTTCTCTCTCCACATTTAACACTCTACTAACTCATGTTCTCTCTCGTCGCCCACTTTCTTTCCCTCCTCTCTCTAAAGGATAGAATGAGAAATACACAATATATCACTAAAATCCTTAGGCCCCATTTTATCAGTTTTGGAAACTGGAAAAAATAGTTGCGTTTCGTAACCATTTTTCTTTTTTTTTCTACAGTTTAAAAAACCAGTTTTTAAATCAAGGCTGTTTTTGAAAACTCAAAAAATGAGTTTTGATTTTTAGTATTGGTTTTTTTTTTCAGACCACCACCACCCTCCCACCGCCGGCCGCCGGCAGCCACCTCCGACCACCTAGTCCGGCCACCACTGCTGTCGGCCACCGCCACGCCCCACCACCGTTACCGCAAACCACCATAAAAAAACTCAAAATAAAAACTGGGTAATCAAACACAAAAAAAAAACTCAAAATAAAAACTGAGTTATCAAACACTCATTTGTTTTTGTTAAAAAAAAAAAATTAAACTGCTCTTTAATATTTTTTTTTGGAAATTAAAAAAAAAAGTGTTGTCAAACGGAGCTTAGTCTGCGTGCAAACATTTTTTGATCAAATTATGTGGAATGAACGGAGTAAGACTAAAGTCCAAGTTCTTAGTAATTTCTAGAAAATTGTGAAATGAGTAATTTCTAGACATATAACATTTTCTAGTGATTTCTAGAAAATGTTATATGTCTATCGCAACACAACCTGCAGAAGTGGTATATGACCGCTGCTGTAGGCTATGGCAGTGGTCGTTTGAGCTATAAAGTGTTTTTTGGCTGCTAGCAGAGGTCATTTTTCTTGTAGTGCCTTAGTCATATTCAACTATTACGGACGTTACGTGTCAACGCTAATTGGCAGTGAATTTTATCTTTATAAACATCCATACATATCAGACTGAGAAAGAAAGACCTTAGTTATGTGCTCGCCTAAGTACACTCTCTTCGCATAGTCCCTAGAAAAAGCAAACTCAAAGCCATGAACACATCATCTTTCTCATTGTTCTCTTCTCACAATCTTTGTCTTATTCGACTCTTGCACTCCTGATTCCCCTTTTTCCTACTCCTTGATATATCATGCAAAGAAACATATTGCTGCACTACCGAAAGCTATTTTCCTGAACGCTTTTTTGACGATAGAGTTTAATATTCCACGCTAAACACATGTATGCAACACCTTTTTGTGAGTGTACATGATTCACATGTACTACACTGAGCTTGTGACACTTTACCAAGTGTCCCATTTTCAACGTCACAGGCAAGAGATAACAGTGTTTCTAATTTGTGATATTATGTCACTCTGTCACAAAATTACGACACTTCATGACGTTCTAAAACTCGGCGTCCTTTAGAAGATCTGTTGTAAGTCAAGAACCCAGTATCTAACTCCTCTTATAACTTCACCAAGAACAAATAGCCCTTGCCTCACTTTTGATCTTGCCGCATCGCCACTAGATTAGATTGCTTCATGTCCAATTTCTCTCATCTAATTTTTGCTTTTCTCTCCTCTGATTTCTCTTCTCTTACTCTCCCTTGCAGTCTTATTACCATCGATTACCACCACATTCTTCATCACTCAAAAAGGTATTTCATCTATCTGTTTGATTATCTTTCTTACTAAATACTTGATCTTTCACCTCCCTTTAATGAAATTAGGGGAACTTACGTCTATCCAGGACTAAGTTTGAAATTTGAAAATTTAGGGTTCTATATTGTTCATTCATTTAAATATTTGATAGATTTTTTTACATGTATTAGATGGTTTGAACGTTAGAAAGTACCTTCTCTATGATTGATATTACCATCTCAATTTTGAAAAACGGGTTAGATACACTTTAGTACCTGGAAAAAGCACAAAGATCTCTTCTCAGAATCTATTCATTAACCTTTATACATTAGTGTCTGAGTTTTTGTTCACAAGATTAGTAGGTAAGTAGCCCCATTTTGTAACCAAAACGCTCAACAATATAATAACTCTCAGGTGATAGAGCGTCAACACACTACTACACTATCGCATGCCTAACTATGTCATGATGAACTATCCCCTAACCTTCACACCAACATAACCTGCCAATCCCTCCCTATTTTTGGCCACCCCAACCACCACAGTCCCATTGTTTTAGCCATGACCACTGCAACACCTACATCCCTCATTTCCTCCATACCACCACTACCCCACCTCATCCTCCCTCATTATTTCTAGACACCTCTATGCCCACCAGTTCAACCACCATATTAAACACATCCCCTTATACTACCTACATCCTCCACCCCCACTGCAGCACCATAATACCACATCCCCTACCCCCTCTACACTACTATCATAACCGCCAATTTTCTCTCTCATTACCCCATAATTTTTCTCATCATCAATCTCTCCTCCCAATCACCAACATCTCGTCATCAGATCTCTATATGTCGCACCTGCCATGGTACCATACTAATCAACCACTTAGACCTCTTTTTCCATCATCATCCTGCAATTCAAGCTTCCATTACCATTAGTAACCCTTTGCCACCAATGAAGCCCTTGATGAGAGTTCGATTGAGTGATTTTCTTTAATCTCAAATCCTAATAGAATATTTATGTGTCGGAAGTTTAACGTGGCATCAAGAATGTAGATGACAAGCACAAATTCATTCCCCACTGACATGATCAAACATCCATAATTCCTTCCTAACTATCACAATCAATTTTGAAGTGGAGAAGTCAAAAAATTGAATATGCAGGGAATCTATGCCCTTCGAGATCTTGAAAATAGAATTCATCATAGCATGAAAACAGGCGCATAATCAAGATCGACGATGAAGCAATATTGATGACGACATCAACGAGGCAGTAAAATGCTAAGATTGGCATAGTAGTACTATAGAATGATGTTATGGAGGGGGTGTTAGGGGAGGGGGGAAGGGGTGGATGTTGTGGTGGTGATGGTGGTGGTTAAAATTGTGACCATGTGGTGGTTGAGGTGGCCAGAAACTGGGGGGTGATGGTGGGGGGGGGTAGGAAGTGGCTGTATCGATAGAAGCTAGTGATGGTAGTAGTGTGGAAGGGGTGGAAGATGTGGGTATTATGATGGTGATGGTTGAAATAATGGGTGCATGGTATGGGGGTTGTGATATCCCACATCGTATGTGGGTAGTATGAGATTGCTCTTACTAGACCTTGCTTATGATCTTAAAAGTACCTACTAGACTAGCCCTTTTACAGAAGGTAATGCTATGTTGTGGGGCTATTAACTGGGTCATTAACGATGGTATGAGAGCAAATTTTGAAAGCTCAAGATGGCTATCCAATTGGGCTACCGATGGTTTAGGAAAATAGAGGTAAGCCCGGGTATATATCCCACGTTAAGTGGATGCTGGGGCAACGAAGGGTGAGTCGGGTATATCCCACACTGGCTGAAGAGGAAGATTATGACTATGTGTAATTGAATCCTAGCAGGGATGCTAAGAAATAAGGAAAGAAGATTGTGAAATCTAACATGTGATGTGAGTAGTATAAGATTGTCCATATAAGACCTTGCTTTGATCTTTAAAAGTACCTACTTGGGTAACCCTTTTACGGGAGGAAATGCCTTTTAGTGGGTGGACTGGATCGTTATAGTGGTTAGGGTGGCCAGAAACAACGGGGGGAGGTGAGGGTTATGATGGTGTGTATGTGGTGGGTTTGTTTAATCAATAACACGTGGTGGGCTAGTGGTATGGAGTGGGTGGGGGAAGGTGGGTATGATGGTGGTATGGAAGGGGTACGAGCATGTGGGTTTTCTGGGGTTTGAACTAGTGGGCATTTGGTGGCTAGAAACAAAAGTGGAGGAGGAGGAGGTGGTAATTATGGTTATCTGAAGGGAGTGAAAGATGTGAGTGTCATGGTTTTGGTTGAAATGGTGGGACAGTGGTGGTTGGAGTGGCCAAAAATAGGCAGGAAGAAGGGAGTTAAGGTGGTGTGGCAGGTACGGGTGATTGACCATGATACAGATGGGGTGTGGTGGTGGTGTTGGCCTACGTACTTACCAATTGTCTAAATAAACACCCAAACCCCAATGTGAAAACCTAAATCAGTAGGTCTTGAAGTTAGATTCTTGGATACTTCCAAGGTATTAAAGTGTATTGAAAACTAATTTCATGTTGTCTTTTGATGCTTGAAAGCTTTAGCAATCAGACCTGAAGGCTTAGTCAATCACAACTAAGTTTACAGGCGTTGATGTATCATAGATATGTCTTGGATTAAAGATAATATCATTATGGAAACGATTAACAAGATCAAGTTAGGTTCGAATTGAATGTTAATTGATTTATTTCAGTTGGTTTTTCTAACTTTTGTTCGCTAAATTTTGCTTTGGAATTGTCATATTCCACTTGTTGTAGGTTTTTTATTTTGGGAAGGTTACGAACAATGAAGATGGTTTGTCAATTGGATGCTCCATTTGATGAGTAGTTTAACCCCGTACGTTGCACACGGGAGCGATATGTGCTAAGTACAAAATATTCAATTACATCGTATCAATTTTAATAAAAGTGAAATGATATAAAAAAAAACAATGAAAAGGTGAAGTTCTTGTATCCAAAAAGAAAAGGGAAAAACAGGAATGTCACAACGGTAATATTTTTCTATGCAGTGTAGACAGAGGGTTATAAAACAACAATCAAAACACTGAATTAAAACTATCATTAATTTTATCAATAATATTAGAACAATTTGGTATTACATGTACATAAAATCAAAAGTACATGTATAACATGCAATAATAACACATATGTTACATCAAACCTAAACATGCACATCATGATGTACCATTGTTGTGAAGAGCAAAGGGTTTTAGAAAAGATTACAGAGGACTGAAAGAAGACGATGCGTGTCGTATTTATCTTTTGACTTTATGAAGGTACTGTTTTCTAATTTATGAAAATATACAGTTGCCAACGTAATTTTTAGGGATTAGCTTAAGAGTGAATTTCTTAAATAAATTTTTTGTTACCTAGACTTTCGGAAAAACAAGAGAAAGAATAGGAGATGTGAGGGAGGGATGCAGATGAAATATATAATTATTTCTTCAAATTTGAAGAGTTAATTTAAGAAAAGGGAGGTCCTTCAAGTAAGCGTATACTTGGCAATATTGCAGGATATATCGATATATTGGTATACTTTATTAAGAAATTCTATTTTGTAAAAACATTTTGCTAATGATAGTGAAACCAGATCTTAATTGAATTAATGAGGAAGAGATAATTACTGAAACTTGACTAAATTGCTATAATTATCAACATCACAGATAGGGATCAGGCCTTGGGATATGTATCTCTAAGCCACTAGGGACCAGATTGGGATCACATGCTTTTACATATTACTCTCAAGATCCTTATACTTCACAAGTCCTCGTAGTGCTGAAAATACTACAGTGGGCAAAATAGCAGCACGTATACCATATTGTCCAGTACACTAATTCTGCTCCTTTGCTTGCAAACATGACATGGCATTAGGAGATTAGGGCAATAGTTGCACCTGTAATGTATGATATATGTCTGATCAGCGTAAGTTTTCAACTTTGTCCGATATTAATAAGAAGCAAACAACTGTTGACTGAAGCAGCCGGACTTGCCACTTTTGCTTGCAAGGCTAGATCGACAGTTTGTATGGCATGGACTCATAGATTAGATGCTGCTAGATCTACTCATGCATATATGGACAATGTGTAGCTTCTATTTGTTTAAATCTCTGTAGTAAATTGTTGTACTTATTTTTGTGGCCGGGACGGCTTGTTAATTATAATATAATTCTCTTCCTAACCAGAAGAAAAAAGAGATCAGCGTGAGCTTCATATTAGATGGAGAAGTTAGCTTTTTTCACAATATCATAGATACCCTTACCCTTTTTTGGTAGAAATGATAGAAATATATATCATGTAACTTAATACACATGATTGAGTCCCTGACGTCAAGGTGGGAAGCCCACAAGAATACATTACATGCCTAACATTAGGCTCAAATGCCCCATAGGGTATTCCACATGATTGAGTCCTTAACGTCAAGATGGGAAGCCCACAAGAATACATTACATCCTTAACATTAGGCTCAAAAATGCCCCATAAGGTATTTTGCCTGCAAAATAACATCACAAAAGATTAAAGAACATAAAATTAAAGGGCCAAATCCCTGGCCGACTGGCCTTATGGAACATAATACAACAAACCCAAAAGCAAGTCTACAAATAAAAAACATGCCAACATCCATAGCTCCATAGTTCGAAGCCCAACAAGGTTCAATGGCACCCCCAGCAAGCTGGAATTGTGAAAGCCCATGGGCAAAACTCAAGTAGGAATGCAAATTCTTGAAATGAACAAGCTGTGCAGTTAGAGATCTAGAGAGGAGAGGAATGAGGGAAGACAATGGGTATGAGGTTACCATATGTTCCCAACCTGTCTTAGTCACACCCAAGGGCCCACTAGGGGTCCTATTTTGCGGGACACATTGACACGGTCAACGGTCAA
The DNA here is from genome assembly GCA_033070095.1 of Escallonia herrerae. NCBI lineage: Eukaryota > Viridiplantae > Streptophyta > Magnoliopsida > Escalloniales > Escalloniaceae > Escallonia > Escallonia herrerae. Next base: position 33,155 of record JAVXUP010000281.1, read on the forward strand.
TTTTTCAATGCATTGAGCCGGTCAAAGCATATACGCCCAAGTCATGCACGTTTTTTGCTTTGTTCGCTACATGCACGACTTTAGTGTCAATTTTTCTACGATGGCGTGACTAACGGAAGGACGCTTGTCACGCTGTGACCACCAAATGCATTTTTACCCAAAACATCGACTGACGGTGCACTCGGGGACAAGGGGTTTAACCTTGCTCCCCCTCATATGGTCGGCCTCGGCCTCCCCCAAGTTGCCCACTCTCCTCGCGATGCCCATTTTTGTGCATTTTTTTCTCTGTGTGCGTCGTACGCGACTTTGATGCCTTGTTTCGTATGTTAGCGCAACTCACGATAATGCGCTCGTCATACCTTGATTGCCCAACTCCTCATCATTCGCTAAAATAGCAATTGTTCGCGTGCTTCAATGCCTACCCAAGGAAGGTTGGCCTTGGCCTCCCCCCCATGGGTTGACCTCGGCCTCCCGAAAAGGGTCGGCCTTGGCCTTCCCCCAAGGTTTGGCCTTTGGCCTCCCCTTCCACACTTGCGCTTTTCTTCCTGGGGTCCTGCGTCTCCGCAATTCCCACCATTGCTTGCACGCCGACCCTGTGACATCCATCACCCGTGGCCGCTTGCTGCCTCCACGATGTCTGTCACGTATAGTCACGCGCCATCCCCGTGGGACCCTTCACTGGCAACCACGTACCACCACTCCCAACTTTGTCAGTACCGGAGATCACATTTGTCGTTATTATACAACATGTATACTTGACTTACGCCCCGCCTCCAAGACACTCCACGCACACCCATGCGCCACTTCCATGACATGTGCCCCTCTCACCAGGTATTGTCTCGCCACGGTAATCGCCGCGCCCATGCACGACTTCTATGACATGTGCCCATGACACCAGGTACTGTCTCGCGATGGTCGTCATTGCGCCCATGCACGACAATCAATGTCTCATGCCATTGGCATCGTGCCTATGCGCCACAATCATGTTTCATGCTGTAGGCACCATGCCCATGTGCCACAATCAATATCTCATACCGTTGGCACCGGCCCCATGTGCCACAATCATGTCTCGTGCTATAGGCATTGTGCCCATGCGCTATACTGATGTTACAGGCCCCCGGGAACCATACTCATTCACCACACCATGCGCCCACGCCATGGATGTGGAACATGCTTCGACCCACTCTCCGGAGTGTACAGCATCCCGAGGGGCTCTTTTCGTAATGCTCCGACACGAGGACCCTTTGCAGCGGGATGAGCTCGTTACCACATAAGCTATTACTGCCTGAGGTGACTTTCATGACACTAGGCACGTCTGAGCTGCGACCCCGTCCACTCACGTTACCAGTGATCATCGGCGCCCCCAGGACGACGACTCTCGAGTCACTCCGAGATGGGAGCAGGTCTTTGGAGGGCATCGCTCCAAGTTAGCCTGGCGGTTGGTCGCAGGGGCCTCCCTTTGCCCCTGTCAGGTTCTCTCCGCGTATTTTGACACACTTGTGGGATTTAGTAAGGGCTTGGACTGGTGGTTGGGGCAACGGGCTTAGTCTTATCATGCCGACACTGTGGTCAATCTCTCAGACAGGTATAGCGACGCTGTGTGGGGCAAGGCAGTGCGAATTTGGGGACCGACACTTCAACGGGGAACCGATATTTTTGGACCCCCTGGTGACGTGTTACTCCCAGGGGATGACATACGCACACCTTTGCCTATAAATAGTGGACTTTGTGATTTATTCAAGGACTTTTGGCTCATTATCTCAAAATCACTTTCTCACTCTAAAACTCAGGAGCTCTTGGATTCTAGAGAGAGACACACAATTGGACATAATCTTGGACATAGCATTGGACCGTAGCTTTGGACCTTGACACGGACCTTGACTTGGACTGTCGACTGTCGGCCATTTTCATCTTATCCTTGTCTCTACAGCACTGCCACTCCTCACGACCTGTCTGGGAAGCCTTGCTCTCTGCCCTTACTCCACCCTCACTTTCTCTCACTTTATACATCTGGAAGCTGACTTGGATGCAGCCTTTGTGGCACTTTCACGTAGGTACAAACCCAATTTCCTTGGCATCACCATATAAGCCTCACGTGAGACAATAAAAAGAACAAAAGTAAAGGGCACTGGGTTAATTTCTGTTATGCCTCTTTACACTTAGCCCAAGTACTCTGTATTATTACAAGAATTCCATTTAAGAATCAAATATAAATATAGGTTAGTTTGCTTTTTTTTTCTTTAATAATTTATCTTTTTAAAGGTCATTAATAAGTCTCCTTCTAAATTGTTGAAAATACATGTGTATATTAAAGCTGTCATTAAACACGCTATCTTATATAAAGTCAAAAATTTCGTTGCTAACATAACACTGAATTGAAGGGACCTTTGATAAAGTAGATGATTTTTTATATTTTAAAAATCAATTACTTTATACGTGTATTTTCCTCTCCCAAATGCACATTCTGGATCGCCCCTACGAAAGCAACTCAGTCCATAGAGCTGCTAGCCCGAATGATGATTGGACCAGACCTGCAAGCACCCGAGACTGATGTAACAATGGGATCTAGCTAGGGATGGAAATGAGCGGGTCGAATGCAGGTTTCTTAAGATCCACACCCTTCCCGCCATGCCAAACAAGTCACCCCGCCCCACCCTGCCATTGGGTTTGGAGATGATAATACCATCCCCGACCTGATGGGCTTTCAGGTAACCTGACCCGACCCATTCTAATCCGCACTGCCATTGAAGAATTGCAATCGCCGTCATCACTTCTGCCCTTCAGCTCCTCTGCCGACGAGAGCCTCTAGCTCAACACATTTTACGATAGCACCACCGCCCCCACTATGGTCGCCATCGTCGTCGTCACCACCATGTCAATCGCTCCAAAATCATTAACTTCTGTAATCTACATAATCATAACTTCGAAGAATTCTAATGTTTTGGAACTATTGATGGAAGAAATATAATACAACGACTGTGTTTGAAGGATCTATATTCGTAGGATCTTTGGTGGACGCAAGATAGGTGGATGTAAGATCAGCTTCAGTCTGACCACTCGTACTGGAGCGCGGCAATGGATCCTTGGATAATTTGAACACAAAAATGGGAAAACCAGAGGAGATTAGGGTAGCCAAGGACAATGATGGGGTGCGGCGGCTTATGGAGAGGAAGAGAAAATGGGCAGAATGATGAAAGGTTAGGGTTTGAGTTAATATATTAAAAGAGATGAACGGTGAAGATTTAATCTTGACTAGAATTTCAAGTGAGCGGTCGGGTCGGGTCATGAGGCATATACACTTAAAACCATACCCGCCTCATATTTGCAGTTGGTTATGAAAAAAAAACCAAACGCACCCCATGACCCTATTATAGGTAAAAAAAAAATATACATTCCTATAGGATCGGGGTGGGGCGGATATCTACCGGGTACGGGTCCAATTGTCATCCCTAGATCTAGCACCCCAGTTACTACATATATGTAACCCGATAAGCCTAAGCAGCAACTCTTATGCGACAAATGCACATCCCTTCCACGTACACAACGAAGCTACCGGATGCGGCCATAACCGCATCTCTAAGCACCAGCCCATAACCGGCTCATCTCCAGCACATCGACTACAGTTGCAACCTCCTACCAGATGGACCCATAACCAACAAACCCATATTATCCCTCTTGTCTTGCAACGTAAACTAACAACCTGACCACGAAGGCAATGACAGAACAACCACAACCAACTATAACCCGTAGAGCACCAGGACCCCCATCAACCCAAAAGATAGAACAACCACCACCAATCCAACCTACCAAAGAGCGAAACAAAACGATAACTTGAATAATTGAATAAAGTCCAGCAACCACCAATCAGTGGCACCACTAACCAAATTACCTAACACGATATACCAAAAGCCAGAGGCGTAATTAGGAACAAAAAAAAATCGAGGAAGTAATCTTCACTATAACATGAGCTAAATGCAGGACGGACTACCCATGTGATCTTGCCACTAGCATATCTGACAACATGAGGATGCTCACCAGGGTGAAAAGGAGAAAAGGAGGTAACTGAAGCAGCTGCCAAAAAGGTACCACGTCACCACATGCCGGAGGAAACTAGCATTGGTAGCAGAAATAGGACTGGGGCTTTTCTCTAGAGTTATGAGATGGGAAGAGGAGGCCTTTGCTCTAGAATTAGAGAGGTTTTAGAAAATAAAATTGTGGAGTAAAGGCAGTCTAACGTAATTCTAGTGGAAAATATGAATAAATATTGTTTAAAAAATGGCTTAATTTGTCACAACCCGAACCCACGGGCAGGCCTGAGCTAGGCACGTGACCGGCCACAGACCCAATGGACTCAAATCAAGGGCTCTGCCAGGCCTTATTTAAACATGTCAACAATTCTACAATCATGCATTAACCGACACCATAATATGACTTCTAAAAGGTCCTTACAGATCTCCCTAACGTTATCTCTACTAAATTCCTCCATAATGACTGATATAATTTATTTAAAGGAAATCTCATGAAAACTACAAACAATTCTAGAAATAAACCAACAATATCATAATTTCTCAAGGAACTTAATTCAGCCTCCTAAAGAGCATCTCTCGCGGCTTCATTCTCATTTCCCTCGCAATACTCATGTTCATCTAGTTGATTGCCTAAAAACATTTATAAAAAGGGGTGAGCTTGGGGTCCAGTAAGTACACATACCATATCTCTAACAAAGGTTTTGGGATTCATAAAAACATGCCAAAATTTTCTTCGATTTGAAACTGGTAAATATTTTCACAGGAGTTATTACACTACAAGAAACTGGACTTTTAGCGACGGAATGAAATTCATCGCTAAAAGTGTCATTTACCGACCGAATATTCCGTCACTATACGTCTGTCGCTAAAAGTGTCCTTTACCGACTGAATATTCCGTCGCTAAAAGTCCGTCACTAAAAATATTTAGCGACAGAACATTTTGTCGCCAAATGTTATTAGCGACGAACTTTTAGTGACGAATATTTAGCGATGGATCCAATCCGTCGGTAAAAGTTTATTACATAAAAGAAACCCTACTCTTCATCTCATTTTCACGGCCGCAACTTTTCTCCTTTCACCCTCAACTCTCTCTCTCTCTCTCTCTCTCTCTCACTGATCGACTTACCTTTGGCCGCCGCCCACCTCGATTGCCTCTCCTCTTCACCGGCTGCCTTCCATGCCACCACCCCTCCATCGCTACCGCTACCCCAAGGCACCCATCCATCCCACCCCACCGTTGCCACAGCCCCAAATCACTCCCCCACCATGCTGATGCGTAGGCCCAACGCCCCAATCAATTTGGTCATTTTGTCAAACATTGCTTCTATGTCTCGTTGATCCACCACGACCACCAATTAGCAGATACCAAGATTAGGTGAGACTTTTTGTTACTTTATTTTTCTCTTTTATTTGTTTGCTTCCATCTTATGTTCTTATTTTTCTCGTTCTAGTTTTTTTCTAGATTTAACTCAGATCTACTGGAATCTGCAAACCATGTTTCCAAAAGATGAAGATCTGTCTATGATTAAGCACATCAAGGTGAAATAAAATGAAGATATGTCTCTTCCACGATTATGTTATGTTTGGTTTGAGGCCATAATGGGGCCTCTTAATTTAGCTTTCATTAAATTATAATCACATATCCAAGACCTTTTGCTTTTAATAAATGGCAAAGCAAGTTGGTCCTGCCATTAAATTAGTTCTCTTGAATTCGTTAAATTACTCGCAAGATTGTTGATAAGATCATATGTCTATACTAGGTTTGATGGTAAATGTTCTATATTTGATTTGCAAAGTGACATTGGATGAGGTTAATGCATGTTTTGAATTCAAAAAAAGACTCTTGTCAAAGCACATGCTAGTCAGCAGTACTAATTATGGTCATACTTATACCTGCATGAAAATATGACAATAGCATATCAGTTCTAATCTCAGAAAAGTGCATTGTATGCATAACGTATATAGCTAGAAATACACTACCAAATAGTATTTATAAGTCAAACATATTATATATCAGAATTTCGTATAAAATGGAGATGCAATTCTGTAGAGAAGTTTGCTAGAAAGTGCAACCTCTATTGAGAGAGGATGGCATGTAAGAAGCCAATAAGTTTTTGTTGGGGAAATAAAAGGGGGGGGGGGGGGTTAAATTTATCACCTAGTCCAGTAAAATAAGTGTGCTATGTTGTCAAGGAGGTCTTCGCATAGTTGTGGTTAGTTAGTTAATCCTTGTTGTAGATTGCCTTTGTTATTTTTTTTTTCTTGCATTGCTTTTTTTTTCTTGTATTGCTTCAACTTCATAGTTCGAGTTAGAGTCTTATTCTGTTTGCTTATGTTCTAAAGTTATCAAGTTGGTGGTGTTTGTTTAGTTGTAGAAGTCGAGCAAGAACATCCAGCCTTTCAAGTGTTCAAGGTTCTTGTTCGATGAACCTAAGATGTATTTGTTATCTCAGTTTCGAAAATATCGATGACGTGACATTGTATGTATATTTGTATTGGGAGTTGTATGGATGGATTGATTCATTAAAATTGTGGATGGATTGGTTGATTATGGTTAAATGTAGATATGTTAAATTGCTCGTGTGAATTAAATTATAGGAAACATTTTGGATTTTTTTGAAAATTAATAAAATTAAAAAAGCTTATATCTACTTTTAGTGACAAAATTTTGTCTCTAGAAGTAATTCAAATAAATCAGAAGGTGATTTTTAGTGACGGAAAAAATGTTGTTGAAAGGCCTCATATTTTTAGCAACGGATCTTTAGTGAATTTTTTTTATAAAAACGGTCAATTATAACAGACAGACTTTTAGCGATGGAATATTCTGTCGCTTAAAAAGTCTTTTATTTTTTGACAAAAAATACATTTAGGGACGGAATATTTGGTCTCTAAAAGTAATTAATTCCGTTGGTAAAAATAATTTTTTTCCTGACGGATCACCAATTTCAGTCGCTAATCTTTTAGTAATGCCCTTTTTCCCAACGGACTTTTAGCGACGGACATCCATCGTTAAAAGCCTTTTCCGATGGAAAGTGAACTTTCAAAGTGATTTTTCTTGTAGTGTTATACATATATCTACTATAAAAGTAATTCATTCAAGATTCACAGTAACGAAGTATGACATCAAGAAGGCTCATTAACAACTATCACAGTTCATCATAACATAGGTATGATGCGGTCAGCGTAAATTCCCCCCAGCTAGGGCCCACAATCCCTACTCCACCCGGGATAAATATTATTCGGTCAGGGTATCCCCCCCCGACTAGGGCCCACAATCCCTCCTTCGTCCGGGATACATATTGTTGTGGACGCAAGGGCGCACCACGAGCAACAGTACTATGCATCAACGTATCATCCCGTTGACTAGGAGCCAACAATCCAACATTCCCCTATGGATATGGGGCGCAACAACCAAGCCATAATACCGTCTCATTCAACATATATAAGCCAACTTTAAAACAATACTCATAGAAAACATTCCATGTCATTTTGATGTATTTTCTCATCAAACAATTTACACAAAAGCAGTAGCGTACGAAAGGCTTTAAACAAAAATTCATTTGTACATATACATAAACGGAAAATAGGGTATATGGAGGAATATGGTAAGAGTACTTACCTGGATAGCTAAGCGGTTCTGGTTCTTGTTCCTAAACCTGCCATAGTTCTTGTCTATTGAAACCTAAACAATAAAGAGATGTTATTTATTTCCGCTCAATCATACCTAAACATTAAGTTTCTCTCAAGCAAGTAAAATTTCCAAACTGCCCCTCGACTTCTGTAAAATTCCTATTTATCCCCCCCCCCCGACCTCTAACTTACCGTTACATACTCCTATATAACCAGAAAGACTATTTTAAATAGCTAGGTGTGATTTTCGGACCATAATGGCCTTTCGGGAAAATTTTCCACTCGGAACTCTAAGTCGCTCCTTAAATTGAGCGCTAATGCTCCTGTTTTCAAAAATTTATCATATATAATCGGAATGCCACAAAATTTTAGACATCGAAGCCTCTCAGCACTTTTAGGTCACTGTAAAATTCTAGGCTAAAAATAATTATTTTTACTATGTTAAATAATTCAAAAACTAATTTAAAAGATAAAATTGTTCGAGACATTTTTCATGCCAAGAAAAATCTGAGAAAATTCCACGTCAAAGGTTTCCCAAAAATAAGGAGATTTTTAGTTTTATATTTTGCCTAAATACATTTGGAAACTTCCTTTAAAAATAGTTTTGTAAATTGTTATAATAGTAGTGCGTTACGCGATTGCCGATCGAGCGTTACGCTGCTAACAGTGCTAACATTAGCAAACGACTTAAAAACTTCAAAAACTTTAGAAATTATCTTATTTATAGAAGTTGCAAAATTTAATAAATTAATTTACTATTCTAAAATACACCGAAATCTCTTTTACGAATAAAATAAGTTAGCACGCTTCCGCAGCTCCAAAAAATCAAAACTTTTTACTGTGCGTAGATCTTGCAAAATTAATATAAGTACTTTTTGAGTTTTGCCCAATTAAATTCCTAAATATATTTTAAAATTTTGAAAAGAAACTGCTGGAATAGAATACCTTTTTGGTGACAAATTTGAGTCCAACTTTGAAGCTAAAGGCTTTCCCTCTTTTTGCCGGTATCTTCTTCTTCCTCAAAACCCGTTATCCATTACACATTTCTCTCCTCCATCACGGCAGTAGCTTGCCTTGCCTTCAATTTGCTTCTTACACTCCACTCTTCACACTAACATACACATAGGTACCCATTTACAAATCCAATGTCACATTCCATACTTACTGCACACTACGCCATTTTGTAACTCTCTAATATACAACATATACTCATATGCATATAACCAATTTTTCCAACTCCCACAGCTAGACCCATCAGCTTCTCCTTCATTCACTAAATCCATGTTTCCCTCTAAGCTACTGCCCTTGCTTCATTTTTCTTTCCAAACCATAATCTTCTCAAGCCAAGTCACAGCAAAGCAACCACTGTCTCACTGTAGTGGCTTGTTATTGTCCAATCTACACCCACTGCCTCATGGCAGTGGGTTCTTTTCCTGTCAACAGCATACTTGACAGCCTCCCCAAGGCTGTTTCTCTCCAACCACTTCGCTCCAATACACTTATGCAAGGTCCCTGTACCCAGCCGCACTCCACCACGGCTGTCATCACTCCATGGGCTCACCAAGCACAAACATGACACGGCTGAAATTCAGCCTTCCTTTACCCATGCATACCATTTACATTATGTATATATATATGTCCACGCACCACTTCCTTTCTCACCCAGCAGAGCCATGGCTGCCGTGGCCACTTCCTTCCTTTCTTCAATGACACGTTCATACACATAAATATAAGCACTTACGCATCGTCATTCCAAGGCAACTAACACTAACGGTTATACATCTAGTCCTTCTCTCCCATAATTCATGAAAGAAACTAGAGAGAAAGGTGTGAAACTTACCGAAAGCTTGGATCCTTCACCAAAAAAAATTTGGTTCTTCAAGCCTTCCTTCCTTCTCTCTACTTCTCTCTTTCTCTATCTCGATCTGGTGCCCTCCGAAGCCAAGGTCGGCTGCCCACAATTCCTACACTATATATATATATATATATATATAACCCTAATATGTATAATTACCATAAGTTCCCCTACCATTCCTTGAGCCATTTAAATTCTACTCAGGATTTTTTTTGTTACAAAAATGTCCATTATATTTATTTATGAAAGATGGCGCATTAAAAGAACTTAATGGTTTATTACCTACCCCGCTACACTAATTCGTTGCTAACACCTGTTAATAAGGTCTATACGTTAACTACAAAAATTTGTCGCTAAAGATTCAATCACTATTAATAACATCCGTTAACATTAATTTATAGCTTTGATTTTAAAGTTGTCGCTAAAGATTCTAGCTATAGTGTCTCCCCAGATTTGACGCTATAATCCACTCAAAATAATATACCAATACTAGGTAATAGCTCATCGCTAAAAGTTTTAAGTTGTTAAAAGTATTTTTAGGGTTCGGGGTATTACAATATCTCCCACTTATAAAAATTTTGTCCTCGAAAGTTGGTTCCTGATAACGATTACTGCTCTCAATATCCACCAACATGGACCTTAAATCTTTCTACATCCATTTAAACAACCCAAATACAGTTTCGGGCACTTTACAATGTATATGCGTGAAATTCCTCCAGGTATAATTTGCATTTATCACACTTGACCCACTGATCAATATTATCTCAATGAATCATAGGTTCCACCTCAGTGTAAATAATCTCTCTACTTTTTAATCCATCTCCATTTGTATCATTAAATCATTATTATACTGTAAGGTATGACCAATGTCCCATGACAGTCAACTTCAAATATCTCATCATACTAAAATTTAGATCATATGTTAGGTTTTCAGAATCTAGATCATTACTTAAGCTCTAAGTACAACTGAATCCATAACTTGTCACCCCCCCCCCCCCAAAATGGAACCTGGGGCTGGTATCGAAGTCTTTAAAATGAGATATTAACCTACTATATCACTAGCAATACTAGGTATAGTCAGAGCATCTAAATCCATTAAAAGAAAAGTCTCTATATAAGACCAAAAATTAAGGAGAACTCATTCACTCAATAATCTCCTTTCGGAAGAAATTTTCGAACGCATGGTTTAAAACAATTACACAAACGCAATCTAATCAACTTACCTACATCCGGGTGAAGTTCTTAAATGTTTCTCATACCCAAAGAATATGCTCTTAACTTATGTTTGACTTAAACCATGGCCAACTAAAATAGCATGCTCAGCCATTTTTGTTCATTAGAATAAAATTACATGCCTATAATATTAAATCAGAAAACACCTCTGCAAGGGTAGAAGTAATAGAAAACGCACCCGTAACCACTGAATCAGATTCCTGCTGGGTTTTTGCAAGAACCTTTGTCGTTACCCGGGGTCTTGTTGCATCCTCATTTGGTTGACTCTGTGGTCCAATTCTAGGGCAATCCCTAACGAAATGACCCTCTTGTCCACATGGGAAACATTCCCTCGTTTTCCACCTACAGAGTCGACCAGGATGAAAGTGATTACACCTGCGGCATGGTAACAATCTAGCTTTTCTACTTTCCCAAGGTGCTGAGTTCCTTTGGAAGTTCTTCCATTGGCCATCCCGAGTTTTTTGCAGTTCCTTTCGTGGAAAGGCATCATCTTCCTAAAGTCTATTTCTCGCTGCTGATCTAATTTTAGCACGCCTACTCCCATCTTTGCTAGATGCAGGTGGCCCATATGGCCCTAGAATGTGGATTCGTCAATGTCCTTAGGTTAGACCCTTGAGGTTGCTCGGTCAATGATGTTTTCTGGGATAATGAGGAGTTTCCCTTGTCCATAGAAGGTTCGATAGGGGCTTATTGTCTAGACATCCTACAGCTAATTAAGGCAACAGAGGGGTCGTTAGATGAAAGACGGAATATATCTCACTTATGTAAATCAACAAGTACAATATGTTTGGAGTTCACTAACCAAAATCATGAGATCACCTCGTGGTGAATATTTCTCCCATCTATTTTTATTAGTTTGACGCCAAAATCAATACTATCAGGCAACCTATGAAGCATACCATTAAGACTTAGTCAATATGTTTAAACAATGTCTATCTGTACTTCCACATCACACCCCCAAACTGAAAACTCTGACTGCCATGCATTCGATGCGCATTCTAATACCTCAAAACAACCAGTTCACACTATTGCCAAAATCCAACACAGAAAAAAGTATTAGCTTAAAAGTACCCAAAATATAGTTACACATATATATCATACATCCACCAAGGTTAAGGTCCCTAATCTACCACATCACTTATATCTCTTAATCACAGCACAGCCTATAGCCACTAGCTGTTAGAGCCATTCACAAGAAAATCATAATCCCATCTCTCAACCATCTTCTTTGGGTACTATTAAAAATCTTTAAATTCAAAAGGTGAGTAATATCGGTCAACTACTATGTAATTGGCCCAAATCTCAATCTTATGCTAAAACATCAGATAAAAGAAAAATGGTCGAAACCTAGGCCACCTTTTTAAAGTTAAATCTCAATCACATATTATCTTAGGCTTAAGAGTCTATAGTATCTCAAGCTTAAGCCCTAACTACCACCAGACGTACTGCTTCAGCTTAATAACTAATTACTTAATCTTTTTCCCAAACTCGCAATAAGAACACGTATCAACAAATTCCTAAACTTGTTTAGTCAAAGACTTTTCCTTTCCCATCCTATCCCCATTTTCATTAGTCTAGATACGAGTCTACAGAATCATATAACCTAACCAGAAAAATCATTTCTTAAATTCTAACCTCCGAAAATCGTAATGCTCTGATACCATTTTTGTCATAACCCAAACCCACTGGCAGGCTCGCGACCTAGGCACATGACCGGCCACAGACCCAATGGACTAAAATCAAGAGCTTTGCCAAGCTTTATTTAAAGATGTCAACAATTCTACAATCATGCATTAACTGACACCATAATATGACTTCTAAAAGGTCCTTACCGATCTCCCCAAAATTATCTCTACTAAATTCCTCCATAATGACTGATATAATTTATTTAAAGGAAACCTCATGGAGTTAAGCTACAAACAATTCTAGAAATAAACCAACAATATCATAATTTCTCAAGGAACTTAATTCAGCCTCCTAACGAGCATCTCCCCCAGCTTCATTCTCATTTTCCTCACAATACTCATGTTCATCTAGTTGATCGCCTGAAAACATTTATAAAAAGAGGTGAGCTTGGGGCCCAGTAAGTACACATACCATATCTCTAACATAGGTTTCGGGATTCATAAAAACATGCCAAGGTTTTCTTCGATTTGAAACTGGTAAATATTTTCACAAGAGTTATTATAAATATATCTACTTTATGAAAGCAATTTATTCAAGAGTCATAGTAACGAAGTATGACATTAAGAAGGCTCATTAACAACTATCACAGTTCATCCTAACATAGGTATGTTGTAGTCCGCGTACATTCCCCCTAACTACGGCCCACAATCCCTACTCCACCAGGGATAAATATTATTCGGTCAGGGTATGCGCTCCCCGACTTGGGCCCACAATCCCTCCTTCGTCCGGGATACATATTGTTGTGGACGCAAGGGCGCACCACGAGCAACTGTACTGTGCGTCAACGTATCGTCCCGTTGACCAGGATCCAACAATCTAACTTTCCCCCGTGGATATGGGGCGCAACAACGAAGCCATAATACCGTCTCATTCAACATATATAAGCCAACTTTAAAACACTACTCATAGAAAACATTCCATGGCATTTTGATGAATTTTCTCATCAAACAATTTACACAAAAGTAGTAGCCTGCGAAAGGCTTTAAACAACAATTCATTTGTACATATACATAGACGGAAATTAGGGTATACAAAAGAATATGGCAAGAGTACTTACCTGGATAGCTAAGCGATTCTGGTTCTTATTCCCAACCCTGCCCTAATTCTTGTCTACCGAAACCTAAACAATAAAGAGGTGTTATTTATTTCCACTCAATCATACCTAAACATTAAGTTTCTCTCAAGTGAATAAAATTTCCAAACCGCCCCCTCGACTTCTATAAAATTCTTATTTACCCCCTCCCGGCCTCTAACGTACCATTACATACTCCAATATAACTGGAAAGAATATTTTAAACAGCTAGGTGCAATTTTTAGACCATAATGGCCTTTCGGGAAAATTTTTCACTCGGAACTCTAAGTCACCCCTTAAATTGAGCGCTAATTTTCTTATTTTAAAAAATATATCAAACAGCATCGGAATGCCACAAAATTTTAGACATCTAGCCTCTCAGCACTTTTAGGTCACTGTAAAATTCTAGGTTAAAAATAATTTGTTTACTATGTTAAATAATTCAAAAACCTATTTTAAAGATAAAATTATTCGAGACATTTTTCACGCCCAGAAAAATTTGAGAAAATTCCACATCGGAGGCTTCCCAAAAATAAGGGGAGTTTTAGTTTTATATTTTGCCAAAATATGTTTGGAACACCTTTTAAAAATAGTTTAGTAAACTATTTTAATAGTAGTGCGTTACGCGATTGCCGATGTAGCGTTACGCTGTTAACGGTGCTAAAATTAGCAAATGACTTTAAAAACTTTCAAAACTTTAGACACTACCTTATGTTAGCTATATAAGATTATTGTAGAAGTTTCAAAATTTAATAACTTAATTTACTATTCTAATATACATTGAAATCTCTTTTACGAATAAAATTAGTTAGCACGCTTCTGCAGCTCCAAAAAATCTAAACTTTTTACTGTGCGTAGATCTTGCAAAATTAATATACGTTACTATTTTTATTTTTGCCCAATTAAATTCCTAAATATATATTAAAATTTTGAAAAGAAACTGCTAGAATAGGATACCTTTTTAGTGACAAATTTGAGTCCAACTTTAAAGCGAAAGCCTTTCCCTCTTTTTGTCGGTATCTTCTTCTTCCTCAAAACCCACTATCCATTACAAATTTCTCTCCTCCATCACGGCAGTAGCTTGCCTTGCCTTCAATTTGCTTCTTACACTCCACTCTTCACACTAATATACACATAGGTACCCATTTACAAATCCAATCTCACATTCCATACTTACTACACACTGCACCATTTCGTAACTCTCTAATATACACATACATAGACTCATATGCATATAACCAATTTCTCCAACTCCCACAGCTAGACCCATCATTTTTTCCTTCATTCACGAAATCCTTGTTTCCCTCTAAGCTACTGCCCTTGCTTCATTTTTCTTTCCAAACCATAATCTTCTCAACCCAAGTCACAGCAAAGCAGCCACTATCTCAAGGTAGTGGCTTGTTATTGTCCAATCTACACCCACTGCCTCACGGCAGTGGGTTCTTTTCCTGTCAACAGCATAGTTGACAGCCTCCCCAAGGCTGTTACTCTCCAACCTCTTCGCTCCAATACACTTACGCAAGGTCCCCGTACCCAGCCGCACTCCACCACGGCTGCCATCACTCCACGGCCTCACCAAGCACCAACATGACACGGCTGAAATTCAGCCTTCCCTTACCCATGCATACCATTTACATTATGTATATATATGTCCACGCACCACTTCCTTTCTCACCCAGCAGAGCCATGGCTGCCATGGCCACTTCCTTCCTTTCTTCCATCACACGTTCGTACACATAAATATAAGCACTTATGCATCGTCATTCCAAGGCAACTAACACTAATGGTTATACATCTAGTCCTTCTCTCCCATAATTCATGAAAGAAACTAGAGAAAAGGTGCGGAACTTACCGAAATCTTGGATCCTTCGCCGAAAATTTTTTTGTTCTTCAAGCCTTCCTTCCCTCTCTACTTCTATCTTTCTCTATCTCGATCTGGTGCCTTTCGAAACCAAGGTCGGCTGCCCACAAATCCTACACTATAATAGTCACTAAATGGTCACTAAATATTTTTAGTGATTTTTCTACTAACACTTCAAGCGACAACTTTGAACAGTATTTTTTTAGCGTCTTTAAATAATAGTCACTAAAACATGTAGCGATCATTAATTGTTACTGTATGAAAAGTTGGAAGAAGACTCCTTCAACCCAAGTGATAGTCAATTTTTTGTCGATGTGAAGTATTTTGTTAGATATTCAGCGTAAAGCAGTCATTTTAGGTTCCCTTTGACCAAACCCATTTCTTTCTTCTTCCTCTCTTCTGTATCCTCTTCATCTTAAGGAAACTGGTACATCGACTTCCACCGTTGTGTTTACCCACGACCATCACTCTCGACGTTAAGTGGTCCTTCTCATTTTCATCAACGTAAAAGTAGGCAAACAGACGCTAGCACTCACACCCCAAATCAAGTCTCTCCATCTCTCTACGCCTCCCCCATATCTTTTTGTTGAAAACACCATCACCTACAGTCTAACGGGACATCAGGGTCACATCTATCATTTTTGGTATTATCGGGCTTTGTATGATCGCGATCAACGATCATTATATTTCTGAATTCCAGATCCTTTTGTGCTTTATGGTATACCAATAATGACAGATCTTATGTTATTCAAAAGCCGACATCGATCGCCCAACTGGATGTCAATCTGACAAGCTATTTCTTCACAAGGCAGTCAGACTTACTTTGGGTGCTAAACATATGTTGTAAACATGATCTTTTAGGAGGGTCACGTCAATGCACATCGCTACTATCTTTCAACCAGAGCTAGCATTTGTAAGCCCCTTTCCTATCAGCCAGTGTGCGTCAATAACACTAATGGTGGTGTGTGGGTAGTGATGTGGTGGTGTTGCTCGTGACGGTGGATGGGAGTGGTGGTTGTTTGATGAAAATAATACAATACGGGTGGAGGAAGAAGAATAAACCCTTGAATTCATATTTACCACTTAAAGTTTTATTTTCTTCATGTTTCTTTTTAAGACTTAATGGCATCCTGAAGCTAGAGTTCACCAAAACTTGCAATTAAGGAATTAATATTATGTTATAAGGAATTGGGCAATGGTCATTTTATCAATGTAAAACGTAGGGCTACACCTAGTCTATCAATAAAATACTACGTGTGTTAGTGGTGATTTTTGCTTGTTTATATCCTAACTTTTACTCATATAAACATAGTTAAGCAGTGGAAGACTTCAAATAGCCATAACAGAGCAAGCTCTGATGCAATAACCTGAACAATAACCAGAGTAACACCATTATAATTCATTTAGGACCCTTGAGTTCTGACATAAAACACGTAAGTCCCTTATCTTTTGTTCCTGTGCCAGAAAAGTCCCTGTGGCCGAACATCAATAACAATGTCCACAAAGGAAAAACCCCCAAATGAATATCAATAACAACATCCACAAAAAAGGAGCTGAGCTCTAATGTACACTAGTGAAACCAATATGACAAAAACAAAGCTCAGCTCTAATTTAGTGGTCGACACCCCCTCGCCATCCCCCGGGAGGGAAGATCCAAAAGCCAAGCTCTAGAGTAGACCTGGCAAACGGGTAAATCCTCCGGGTACGGGTAAAATCCAATCGGGCCAGGGTAAAAATGGGTCGGGTAATTTTTACCCAATTTTTCCCGGGTAAGGTTTTTTAGGATCCATACCCTACCCTTGCGGGTAGGGTATTACCCGCGGGTAAAATAATTGATTTTTATATTTTTTAATAAATATTCCTTTCCTTTTTCTCTCCTTTCTACTTTCTTTTATTACACAAACACAACTTAAATATTCTTCATTACACAACAATAGCACAAGATCTACAAAATACAAGACTGAAAATCAAGACTAATCTTCTTTACTAAACAAAATAAAACAAAAAAAGTTTCAAGACCACCATATCTGCCGTCAACAGTAGGAGATCCATTACACAAGAGTCACAAGTCTACACAACAAGATTAGGCATCTGGAATAAACAAAATAAAACTAAGAAAAGTTCAAGATTGGTCGGCGACGGTCAACAGTAGATTTATAGTCTGCGATGAAGTGATGGTCGACGACGGTAAATGGTAGATCTAATCGGCCATAGAGCGACAACAGAGTGGCAAACCACGACGGAGGACGGAATGACGATTTGGCGCCTCTGCGATGGTCTCCTACTCGAACGGCGTTGGCTGCGGTGACTGATTGACGACGGTGGCTGCGGTGACGGATTGAAGACGGTGGAGTTGCGGTAGATCCGTGAAGTGAAAGTGAGGGGGAAGACAGAGTGAAGGGCAGCGTAGATCTAGAGTGAGAGGGGCGGCGTAGATCTATAGTGAGAGGGGCGGCGGTAGAGAAGTGAGAAGAGGGTTTGAGAAAAAGTAAGGAGAAAAAATGAAAATGAAGGGTTAGGCACCAATAGCCCTTTATATATACTTTAGAAAATGGGTAAATCGGGTAACCCGCTACCCTACCCAGACTAACCCTAAAATTACGGTTCGGTTCGGGTACGGATCTAATTTTAACCGGTACTACATACATGTACCCCGTACCCCGATTTTTTGACCGGGTACGGGTCGACCCGCGGGTACGGATATAAAATTGCCAGGTCTACTCTAGAGCCTCTACTGACTCTGACGACCTTCAAGTGATTGATGATTACAAGGAGGACGACTCAGACTTTGCGACTGAGGATACCTCCAACTTGACAGATCACAAGTCTCGCGAGGAGAGGACAAGGGAGAATATTAGACCTTAGGCTTAGGATTTGCATCCCTTTTTTTTGTGGGACTTATAACAGGACAATTCTTTATGAACTACTTTTATCTAAAGAACTATTTTTATTTTTATCACCTGGTGCTTATGTTGTATATACATGCACATACACTGGAAAGAGTACGGGAGTACGGGAGAAACAAATTTCAAGTACAAATTGGGCTTGAAAACAAGTATAGGATAAGCAGAAAAAGGAAAAAAGACCTTGCAAAAAAATTTTGCCCAGCAACTTATAAGCCAATTTATCGTGGTTTACCAGCCGATTGGTCAGAGGGTAAACTTTCTACACTTGGTTATAGTACGACTTATATTAAGAGATCCTAACCAGCCAGTTTTGAAAGTTCAGTGGTAGATTTAATCGAAAACTGATCGGTTTGTTCGACTAACTTCCAACTTTAATCCTACATAATCCAGAGTTCTTTTATCTCTTGATATCAGGCAAGAATCCTTTATAAATATTGGACTCCGGTGCAGTTTCCTTAGAAATATTCCAATGGCTGAGGCCGAAGATGTTTCGGGTAAAACTTTTATTTGTCGATAAAAATTTATTTTTTCCTTAGCCCTATTAAATTACGGTAGTTTCATTATATATTAAATTATGGGCAAGCTTGGGAAAGAAAAGAAATAATTAATTCGAAGAGTTTCTAGAAAAATCCTTTTTAGGGTTGGTATAAGTACCCTAGTTAGTCTTCCAGCTGTAAAAATATTGTTTGCCTTCTTGTTTTTCGTGAAACTAGAGAAAGAAAGGGGGAGAAAGATGAAGAAGCTAGGGCAAGGAAATCTCGGTAAACTTCTTAATATTTTTTTCTCCAATACACTCATTACACACACACACACGCACACACATATATATATATATATATATATATATATATATATATATATATATATATATATAGAGCTGAGCCATTGACCACGCGAGCAACTTGGTCTAAGTTGCACGAACGATATAGACGGCTCAGATCTTTTTTTTATTTAAAAAAAGGTCTGTCCGCCACACTGTGTGGTGGACGGGCATTTGACCAAAATACACAGCTTTGCCCATCCGCTACACAGAGTAGCGGATGACCTTTTTTCCCTGACACTTGTCAGTCAAAAAGTCGTCAGCTACACTATGCAGTGGACGACTTTTGGCTAACATAGTGTCACCTCTTGTCCCCCTACTCCGTTTGCCAGACAGTGTGGCGGACAGCATGGCAGATATATCCCAGATTTTGATAATTCTCAGCTCTTCTTCCATTTTTAGCTCTTGAGCTCCACTTGCCTCCATTTTCAGCTTCCTTTAAGTTCCTATCTTCAAGTAACAAAGCTCTAAGCTTCACTCAAGCAAAGGAAGTGAGTGAATGATGAATTTTTTTTTATGGATAAAATGGTGAAGTTTTTTTTTTTATGTTTATATAAATATTTTTTAGATTATGTTTGTTGTATATGGCATGCTAAATTGGTATTCATCAAAATTATTTTGATTTGTTATGTTCAAGAAATTAAGTTGTTAATTTCAAGAAATTAATCATACTTAATTTTGATTTTTTTTTTGAGATTATGTTTGTTATATTTGTCATGCTAAATTTGTCTATTCATCAAAGTAATTTTGATTTGCTATGTTCATGAAACGCCCTTTTTTAATTAATTTTCATGCCTAAAAATGTTAGAATATGATAGTTAAACGTAATTTATTTCTACATAGGTCTTGTTTCACAATGTCTAATTTTTTGTTAAGCTCGAACACCCCAGTAGATGCTAGTGATCCGTATCTAGGACGAACGTTTTGAACATTGAAAGAAGCCGAAGAATGTTTTTGCGTATTCGTTGAGGTTGATTTTGGCATTAGAATCACGATAACTAAAACAAGCAACATAACAAAACAAATATGCTCTCGCTTATACGAGTGTAATAGGAACAGATACCCATTGCAAAATGAGAAACACGTCGGTAATGATGATAGTGATGACGAAATAGGATATATGCGGAGAAGACGGGACTTATTTATGCACACGAATTTCAAGGTCAAGATGTCCGTAAGCCATAAACCCAAGCAAGATCATTGACTTATTACTGGCTTGAAATTGGCACACAATCACCCGTTAGTAACCCCTTCAATGGTGAGTCAGATGCACATCAACACAAGAAGATGGGTAATGTTGCAAGGAGCCTGATTCACAAAATGAGTAATACATCGATAGGACCTACTGACATTGTTAATATTCTTGCAGAACAGGCTGGGGGAATTCAGAATCTAAACTTTGACACGACAAATGTTCTTAACTCAGTCTGAACTCAAAGACGAGCCGCGTATGACCTCAATGATGCTCAATTCACAATGAGCCTATTGAAGCGGATACAGATGAAGGACCCGCAGTTTACCTACAATTATAAACTTGACGACGAGCACCAAGTTACCATAATTCTTTGGGTCGACGGTAGTTTGAGACTTGCTTATCAGCATTTTGGGGATGTTATGACGTTCAACACCACATATCGTTATGAACAAGTACTCAATACCGTTTGCTCCTTTCGTAAGAGTTAATCATCATTATCACTTCATCCTGTTCGGGTTCGCACTGTTAAGGGATGAGAGCGAGAGTTGTTTTGTATGGTTGTTTAAGACGTGGCTAGAAGCCATGAACGACAAAGCACCTAAAGTTATCATCACCAATCAAGAGTTAGCAATGAAGAAGGCTATTGCTACCGTCGTCCCAGATACTTGACACAACTTGTGCACTTGGCACATAAGCAACAAATATCCTGAATGTCTGCATCGTGTATCCAAGTGTCCAGATTTCAAACAAGATTTTGACAGGTGCATCAACAAGTCGATAAATATTGTGGAATTTGAAGAGAGGTGGGAAAAGCTTGTTCAAGATTACTCATTGCAAGACCACGAGTGGCTCCAATACTTATATGAGCTTAAAGAGCAATGGATTGGCATTTACACACGAACGTAATTTTCTGCAGGCATGAAAATGACTGGCAGGAGTGGAACTATGAATGCATTGTTTGATAGTTATGTAGGTACATCTACGAATTTGAAGAGTTTCGTCATATCCGCCCAAAAAGCGGTTCCATAGTTAATAATGAAAGAAAGGGCTGCGGACTTTGGAAGCACATACAAACAAAGAAGAAGGTTGCTTGAGACCCCATTGGAGGTGAATGGTGCAAAAGTCTATACGAAGGAAATATTCTTGCAATACCAAGTAGAGCTGTAAAAATCGGGACGATATAGTATAAACAAGGTGGCAGAAACGTCTACACGTGAGTACAAGGTTTATTCATTATTAGTGAACGACCTCGCCCCTGAGGAGGTACGTAGACTGTATATGATGAGCCATGACATAGACACGGATTCGGTGAGATGTGTTTGCAAGAAGTACGAGTTCCATGGCATGCTGTGTAGACACCTTATGTGGGTTTTCACCCAAAAGAATATCAAGGCAATTCTCGATAAATATGTCTTGTCGTGGTGTACTAAGGTTGTAAACAGTTTGCACGGTACCATTACCTTTCCGGAGCATCCGTATACTGACTTTAAAGAATCAGAGACGTTGCGGTATAATTATCTGGTTACAATATTTACACGTTGTAAAGGGTGCTACTACAATGGCCAGATATAAACATCTCAGCGAGATAGCGGAGCAGCAAGAGCCCATCGTCGACCAGTTTGAAGTAGCTTCAGTCAACAATGCAGTTGACACTGAGCCTACGTAGGGATCAGAATATGATGCGTCGGCTGAGGAAGAGGACAATGTTATCTGGCCTTTGAATCCAATTATATCTTAAACGAAAGGCCGCCAGAGATCTACACGGATGAAGAGCTCTATTGAACAAGCAATTCAACCAAAAAAGCTAAGAAGGTGTGCACTGTGCAACAAAATGACCAACCATGACAAGCGGAACCATTACAAGGCACTGAGGATAAGTCCAGGGTGTTTGCAAGATGAGAAATAAGATGATGCCGAAAACGAGGAAAAAGTAGATGCAGTGGACCTTCAATCTAATTTTTATTTTTTTTGTATTAATCTTTTATGAGCCATCAAGTCTGTTAGCGTTGTATTTGAATTATGGACTTTGTAATAATCTTTTACCGTATCATTTGGTTATTCACGAATTGTATTTCTTTCCCATCTGAATTTTAATGTACTCTTCCAAAAACATTGTATCCAACATTTAGCCCAATTTTAATGTACTCTTGCAGAAACATTGTGTTCTAAAACTTGGAATTTTTTTGGTCTTTTAATCCGTTTGCTACACTATTAACGGACGGCCTAGCAGAAACATTTGACAACTAGAATTTTTTTTTGGTGTTTTAGGCTGTTCGCTACATTGTAGCGGACAGCTTAAAGCACCAAAAAAAATTCTAAGTTTTAGTCTCGTCCCACAAGACATAGTAATCCATATCATTGGAGCAGTTCACACCACCTTCTGATTTTAAAGGCGGGGGCTTTTTAAAGTAACGTTGCAGGATTAGGGCATGTTTTGCCCGCTTTAGAGACTTTAACGGATGCCCTTTGCGATAGGCAGGAATGAGGGGGGTTTCAACCGGGGGATATTGCCCTCTGGGGGGTCGACTGGGGGATATTTTCCTCCAGGGGGGTCAACCAGGGGTTATTGTCCTCTGGGGGATATTGTCCTCCTTGAGGATCTTCGGGTATCCCAAGGCTAAAAGGTCCTGCCCAAGGGACGAAAGGCAGTGACTCGGTGAGATTGAAGTGAGCCAAGTCAAAGTCTTATGTGACTTGACTCTAAGAAAGTGGTGTAACCTCCGAGTCCCCAAGCAAAGAAAATGAGGACTACTGAACTCCGCCCAATGAGCTATTCCCATACCCGATGGCGGCCCCTAAGCATCACCCATCCCAGCTACAGAAGGACCACCAACTCCCTCGCTCACCCTGAAGTCTAACACGAGGGATCACCGTATCCCTTGCTGACATGGGAAGGTTGCCACTTAGGATAATCCATTCTCGGGCTCATGCTAAAAGGATGTCCTGTATAGCGGCTCACGAACTCGCCACAACCATATGCCAATATCTCAGCCTGGGAATGAATATTTGCTCCCATGGCATCCAACAAATCCTTGTGCTCACTCAGCTTCTTGAAGAAGGCGAGCGAGGCATCAACCTACATCCAAGTAGATAATAAGTAACTTCAAACATGAACAGGATTGAATACAAAAATATAAGATCGAATGCAATTGAAAGCATTAGGAAACTTACGAGCTCTTATGCCCTACGTTCATCAATCTGACCCCTAGGGTGGTACTTCTGGACTCTTGTCCACCTTATTGGGGCTATTCTCTTCCAGGTGATACAGTAGTACAACCCCAGGTACTGCTCGTTGCTGACCACAGTGTCGGGCTCCGACACAATGGCTATCAGTGTGTCTTGCCAAGAACCCCACAGTTGAATTTTGGCAGTGCACAATTCGAGTGTATTCACCTTCCCAAACCGTTCGACACCCCATGGGTTCCTGTTAACCCTCATGTCTGGGGCATCGGCCGACAACCCCTGCAGGCAGTCAAAATGGCGTATGGCATGATCCTGTAGTTGCCACTCTTCGATCTCGAAGTGGATAAGCAAAGTGCATTGCAATCTGGAGAGCATAAAGACGAACTACTCTACCACCCGTCATTCTAAATGTTTGTATGGCACCCAACGCATTTGGCCTGGAGATAGAGAGTTGAATTCCCCCTGATAGAATGTACTGTTGAGATGGGGATCATCTCTCCTCAGGCAGTGGCTCTTTTTTAAACTGTACTCCCAAGCGCACAATCGAGGCCACACATTATTGGTACCCTTCTTACGGTTAGGTGTGCCGACAGTAATGTGTTCATAAGACCACACCTGAGTACAAAGACAAATTACAGGTGAATCGTCAAAATTTGCTTTGCACTAAATGTAAAACCCCGATATTTTTATGGATTAATTTAAAAATTTTAGCATCGATATTTTTTTATTAGAAATTTTTTGCGACGATTAGTGTAGTTTAATTATATAGCAAACCCGTTAAAGTTTTTCTACTACATTATTTTTTCATAAATAATTATTATGGGCCTTTTGTAATAAGAAAAAGCTTCGGGTAAATTTAGAATAACTAACAGAAGTTAGGGGGAATTTTGGTAACTAGCCAACCTAGTTTTTCATATATATGTACTCACTACAGTAGGGCAGCCATCCAAGACTCTCGTTCAAGTTTCGTCAACCACCATGAGGGAGAGAGAGAGAGAGTTGCTGAGATAAAGAACCAAAAAGGGGAAGGATCGAAGGAGTTTCAGCAATCGAATTTCCTTTCAGGTAAGTCTTTTTTTTAAAGCTTTTCTCTATAGGTTTGTAAATGGGTTACGACAGTAGGGAGGCTATGGCCGCAAAGGGCAGCCGTGGCTATCGAGATCCAGTGAGTGTTGTGATGGTCTAGGTGGGTATCAAAGAGGGATGGCTACGGGTTTGGGGAGGAATCAGTTGGTGATGCTGTGTATGATCTGGACATAAACAACAGTGGACTTAGTGTAGGTGCGAGCTTTGTGGGTAGACAGCCATGGCTGTCCAGTGAGGGTGTGAGTGTTGGTTGTTCAGGTATAGCACGATTGGGCTATGTGTGTGATTTATGTGTGTGGTGTGTGATATATGAGTGCACTAATGTGTGTGTGTGTGGGGAGGTATGTGTGCATGTGTGAGGCTGCCTTGAAGACAGCATGTGTGTGCGTGCGTTTGGGTGTCGTGTTCACAGATGTGTGCATGTTATGTGTTGAATATGAGTGTGTTTAAGAGAACCAATTGTGCAATGGCTGTGATGGCTGCCATGCGAAGGAGATGCTATGAAGTGGGGTTGGATCTGTGTGCGTTGTGTGTGAGTTTTGAGAGTGTCGTGAAAGTGAGTGAACTATGTGGTGTTAGCATGGGTGTGTGTTTATATATGTGAAGGGGACAGTTGGTTCAAGTGAAGAAGTGCAGTAGTGTGTGCGTGTAAAGTGCTGGGCATACGGTTGTGAGTTGTGTGTTCTAGTGTGTGTATTTATATGGGTGGGGTGGCTGTGTGAGTGGGGGGGGGGGGGGTACTGCCATAAGGCAGTATACCCAGAAGTGTTTGTGTGTGTCGTGTGCGTGAGTATGTGCATGTTTGGGTGAGCCAAAAATGATGCGTGTATAGTGCAGTGTGTGTGAATGTCTGTGTGCTTGTGTGTGTGTGTGTGTTTGCTGTGTGTTTTTGTGTGTGTGTGTGTGTGTATGTGTTAATGTGAGGTAATGTGTGTTTTTGCAGAGGAGTGCGTGAGTGTGAGGCAAACAAGGCAAGTCGTACACTACCTGCGCGCGCGCGCGTTTAGGTAGTGTAAGTATATATATCAAGTGTGTATATATGTGTGTTAATGGAGTGTTGTGGGTGGGCGGTGAAGGAGAGTGCTGTGCATGGTTTGCTGTTTGGGTGTGACTAGAGTTAGCACAGAAGGGGAAGGAGGAAGAATACCAGCTGTTGGGTTATGCAATGAGGGAAGTACACTATGCTTGTAGAGTTGCACCACGAGTTCGCGTTAAATTTGACACGTGCGTAGACTAGCACACGGTTATCGTTAGTACATAACACTTTACAGTATAGTATGTTTGGCCATATTAGAATTCATGGCAAACTTCCATAATTTTCTGAAATCGTGTGTATTTTTAATATTTTCTATAAGTTTAGATTTGTAAAATTCTTTTGGAGCCTTTAAACTCATGAAAATGTTTTGAAAAAATTTGAGTAATGTTTTTATGGTATAATTAATCCAGTTTAACTTTGATAATTTTTAGAATTAATTTGCTTTCATTTTCGTATCGTATTGATTTTAGTAATACAAAGAATTTAAAAATAGTTCTAATGTCTTTTAAATTCTGATTTTAGATTCTATAATTTCTATACATATTTTAAAGTTTGTATAAATTTTACGGGACTTTATTTTCAGCTAGAAGCAATTTGGCAATTTATGGGTTTTTAGAGTATTTAAAAAAATATTTTTAATTTAAAAATATTCAAAATTTCAGAAAATTTATATTTTGACTTCTTATAATGTTTTAAGCTATAAATTTTTTTTATAATTGAATATGTGTTTGGAGTATCGTTACGTACTAAAGAGTGCATAAGGATTTCGGTTAGGTTAGCCGGGGGCAGAAGCGCTTCGAGTCGCGCGATTTTGGGGTTAGAAGTGAGCACGTGATGGGTAGTTGGTATTAGAGTTTATAGTATATTAAACATAGATTGTGTTCTAACAAATAGATTGCCAATCTAGGTTTATTCAGAGATTATTGATCGAAGTTTGGTATCATTGCTTAGCTTGGATCGAGATAAGGAATTCTATCCGAAGCCTACTTCATCGTTCTGATTTCAAATGTTTTATTATGACAGCTTTATGAACTACATTGGTCTGATTTTATGTTTGATATAAAAGATGTTTTGAAACTGTCCATGAAACCCTTATTTGAACCTGATAGCGATCGTTTGGAATTCGTTATTCTTATCTGTTTATTTAATTTAATCATTGTAAAATAGTTTGAATTGTTTAAATTACTTTAATATTGACATGAGTTAGAAAATCTATGAGTTATAAGGATGGTCTGTATTGTTGGAGTTATAAGGATGGTCTGTTGGTTGGGTTAAACTAGTACCTAGATGGACTAGTCAGTGTACATATTATGCATTTGTAAAGCGTATCGAGCACTGCCGGGATGACTTTTCTATAGCGTACTACTCATGTTCAATGTTTTATGTTTCTATTTTTATTACACCTGAGGTGTTTTGAAATGATTATCGAATTAAGGGATTGAGTTGATACTCGTCCCTGTGTTTATATTGAATTGCTATGAATTCATCAAAAACAAAATCCCTCGAAAAGAAGTTATTTGACTTGAATTTAAAATCATTCGTATTGTTCGTCTATATTGAAATGTTGCGTTTTACTTGTAAATACTCTTAAAAATTTTCATTGACTTTATATGAAAAAAAAAATCATTCGAATCGTTTTGTTTTTAAATCTTTGATCGACCTTACTGGGCTCTCGAAAGCTCACTCTCCTTTGACTTCCTTTACGCATGTGATAAGCAGCATTAAGTTACCCAAAATAAAGATTAGAGCCGAGAGAGCCGAAGAATTTGAATTTAAGTTTAGTATTGGTCGTTAGAACCCCTGTGTGGGTGAATAGTATTATTTAAATTTTCTTAGACTTAGATTAGGTATTTCAATTATGGCAGTTAATTGAGAGTATGGTTTGACTGATGAATAGTTGCTCTGACAGCTTGTTCCATTATTTATTGAAGTAGGAGAGATTATTGTCTTAGTGAATTGATCGATTGAGTGCCTAATGTTCCAGAAAATTCTGGGATGTTACACTAAAAATATCAAAATCGTAATTGCAAAGAGTTATGTGATATACCTGCAACAATTAGAAACATGCACATATAGCTTTGGAATCATGTCTCGTTGCCTTGTGCATTGCTCGATACAGATACATAAGAGTTGCTGCACCCCAAGCATACTCCCTAACCTCTTGCAGGTTACCCAACAACGCTAAATATTTAGTGTTGACCATATATTCTTTAATGGTGTTGGGAATAGAATTGCCCCCCCCCCCCCCCATCACCCACAGGAGGAAGGCCTTTGTGTGCAACACAAGCATCTCCTCCATGCAGTTTTCTGGCAAAACCTTGAAATTTTCTACCAACCTCCTCAACTTTATCCCACCACTACTAAATTCATTCTCGGGTATTGACGTAAAGAAGTTTCTAACAGCTCCCTTATTTATTGCGGAAGATCCAGAAGCAATTACCGACCGTCCCGTCACCGGTAACCCTAAGATATACCCAACATCTTCTAAGGTTGTTGTCATCTCTCTGAGAGGGAAGTGAAATGTATTCATTTTACTTCTCCACCGTTCAACAAGGGCACCTTTTAAATTCCGGTCAAGTTGCTAAAAGATATCACCATGAGTAAAAATCCCAAAACCAATTCCACACAGCAATTTTTCTTGGAGTTTGTTCAATCGCCAATTTTTGAATTGTTCAGTTGCTTCTATTGTGATGAGTAGTGCTCTTTCCTACGAATTAAAAAAGACTATTTTAAGCAATGCAATGTTTGTGAGGATAAAAAAATAATCAAAAAATAAGTATCTTACTTGTCCACAACTAATATGGTTTTCTTGGTCGTATAATATGGAGAGATCTTCTCTTCCTGTGTTAAAGGTCATTTTTTGTCACTGAAATTATAAAAAAACGTCAACTTTGGAAGTTTTTATCTAACGCTGGCAAATTACAAATGCTAGCAGATGCACAATACACACACACACACACATGCACACACACACACACACACACACACACACACACACACACACGCACACTATATATATATAGACACGCGCGCGTGCGCATGCGTACACATACACACACACAGAATAAAGAAATTGCCAATGCAGCACATGCATAATACATAATCAAAATCATGCGCAATACTCACAAACTCTAAATTATACACAAATAAATGATTGGGTCGTGAACTTACGTGATTAATTAGACGATTAAAGAACTTCTTGGGAAGAAAATGCACAGATTTGCTTGCCCGCGCCGCTAGGAAGATAGGAAAGAAGAAAGAAGAGAGAAGAAATTTGAAATTAGGGGAATGTTGCTTTTATATAGACCGTCCGCCACATAATGTTGCGGATGATGTGGATAATGACAAAGTAACGTCGTCCGCCACACTGTCTGGCAAACTGAGTAGGGGGATAAGATGTGATACCTCCACATAGTGTAGTGGACTATGTTTTGACTGACAAGTGTCAGGGTAAAATAGTCGTCAGCTACTTTGTGTAGCGGATAGGTGAGGCATGGTATTTTGGTCAAAAGCCCGTTCCCCACACAATGTGGCGGATAGACTTTTTTTAAAAAAGTATTCCCAACCTATTCTGGTCACATCCAAGGGCCCACTAGGGGTCCCATTTTTGCACGACACGCCACATATTCAACGGCCAGCTTTACAATGCTGTCGACCGATCAAAATGCTCATGCTCAAGTCACGTACATTTTTCATTGACTTTCTGCATGGCTAAAATTATTTTTGTCGCCAACGTAATGACATCGACGCCATTA